>JAJOOH010003443.1:0-19228 GCA_029582605.1 Solanum gracilifrons | reverse complement strand
GATTTTTTTTTGTTGAAAATTGAAGAGAGAAACGTTGAATTTTTTTTGTTGCAAATTGAAGAGAGAGAAACGTTGAAAAAAGAAGAAGATAAAATCTGAATTTTTATTTGCTTTTAACTGATTTGAGTGAATTAAGGATACTAAATAATCTTAATTAGTTTAAATCCCTTAATTCGTGCTATTTATTAATTATCTACAAAAAAAAATGATATGATCTGATTTTTTAGTTTATCTTAACTGATTTTGAGTGAATTAAGGATAAAAAATATTGTTAATTTGTTTGAATCACTTATTTCATGCTAATCGTTAATTATCTACAATAAATTCAAATTAAATTACAGGCCACACTTTCAGTTTTTTACTTTATTATCTCTAATTTCGTTTTTTTTTTAATTTTCATTTATCTTTTCTCTTTTTTTTAAACTTTTTTCGAATTAATAAAAATATTTCTTTTATTTGTGAATTTGCTATAACCTGAATTTTTTAATGTTATAGCTTGAAAGTCTAAATCTACTACTATAGCCTGAAAATAGTACTATAGTATATGTCATATATGAAATTTACGCTATTTTTAATCATGGTCTACGATTTTGTATTATAAATTGTTGATATAAGTAGATGTGTTACCTACCCAAGTGAAAACGTTTTGATCAATGGAATCAGCTAAGAGTTCAATATTCCAAGTTTATTCCTTCCACAAAGCTGTTTCCCTAGCTTTGGTAAAAGGAAAGGCCAAACTTCCCCAAATCCACAACATATGGTAAGCATTATTGTTTGATTCTTTGCCTTGAGGATCAAGAACAACAAGCTGAGGCTTTTTCTTGAATCCCCACACTTCTTTAATGCACCTTATCACTGCTGGATCGATCATCGAAGGATGTGCCACTGAGTACCATGGCATTGAAGCTTGTACTTCTTCAAATTTCATTTGTTTTGCTTCAGTCCATGGTGTTAGTCTCTTGTCGACCACAGGCATTCAGACAACATCATAGTTGCTCTCTGGCCTGTTTGGTTGTGTCTTGGATTCATCGTACATGTGGTGGAGAACAAACAGCTCTTCGGGTGCAATGTCTAAGTCGGAGATCAAAAGTAAAACATGCGTCCTTCTTAGCACATCAAGACTTACCTGTCGTTCCACAAATGTATACGAGCTCAACTTCTATACACTGACAGTATTAACATATGATTTATTTGGTTGTGCCTTCCAAAAAATGAGAATTTAAATAATCTTTTTCATTTATATTTGATCACCTAAAAGTAAATGCTCACTATATGATTATTGTCTTGAATGTGAAAAAAATCTTTATATTGTGAGAGTATGTAATAAAATTATTACCCTTCTCTTATGAGCTCCATCAAAAAGTGGGAGCTGATCATCCCTGGAGTGAATCAACATTGAGAGTATCTTCATGTTATCAAGTTGAGGTGTCCTTAGAAGTCGTAGAATTGCTTCGAATGCATCATATTGCCTCTTCTCCTCTGTATTATTATCACAAAACTGACACTTCAATTAAATATCACACTTCTTTTTACAACATAACTTATAAGAATGAACATAGTCAACATAACTTACCAATCTTTTGGTGACAAAGGTTAAGAACCTTTCTCAAGTGATCCAATATGTTTGCAAGCTTGTGAGCCAAACTAGATATCTCCCAAGCCTCCGATGTTGAAGAAATTTGCCTGATAATTAATATCATACACACATACCATTTATCAAATTGATCATGATAATCTCACTTGGTATGCTTATGCTAATTATCTGTATATATAAGTTAAATTCAACGTACTCCTAAAAATACGTTGAGTGTTGAAAGAGTGAAGAAAACATACTCGTGGCCAATGGCAATGAGATTCAAAATCATAGCTGCACACATGACAGCAGCCCTCATAGTCCAATAAGCAGCAGTGGAAATATGGGCAGTATTGATCAACATTTCCAATTCTTGTGTGATAACATGTTGATTGTGAGACGATTGAACGTCTCTAAACTCAATAATGCACTTTGTGACATCCAACATTTTGTCGATCATATCATGGATTGCATCGAATTTCTGCTTGAGAACATCCTGACGCGTCATAATTTCTGGAAGTTCCATGATGATTTCAACAGACTTAGCCAGTGGATTTGTGGTGTACTGATGAACAAGCAGAACAAATTCACCATATAGCTGGGCAAAAGCCGCGAAAGTTATTGCTACTTTCGTGTCCCAGGCATATGTTGTGAGTGAGTGAAGCAGTGACATTGTTGTTGAATGTGCGTCTTCTTTGTTAGCATATTTGCTGATCAACTGTCATATTTACATTTATATGAACCATCAAATAATGACTCATAACAATCGATTAAATTGTATTGATAGTGTAAAAAAGAAGAACTGTTGTAGCCCGATTAGAAAGATGTTCATTTACTGAAAATAAATATATATTAATATTGGGATAAAAAAGGTTGTAATACGGGAATCTTAATAGCTCAGTTGGTTGGCTACCTGAACTTCCACCTTCATAGTTATGGTTCAATTCTCCGCATCTTAAAAAAGAAGTTGTAATGCATTTACCTCCATTTTAATCCTTTGTATAGGATATGCCAAATAGTCGAGTATTTCAGTAAGTCCACTGTGGGGAGCCTTCTCTTCCAATGCTTGCAGATGTGCTTGGACTTTAGCTTCCTAAAATTCCCAAATTTTTTTAAAGAATCATGAAAATAATGTTATTCTGATATAATTATAAAGTACGTAACAGTTTAATATTTTTGATACTGTCAGTATATAGAAATTAATGAAACTGTAAAGAAAAGTGAAGTGGATGATGATATGTACATGAACATGTCCAGCAATGCGAGTAGCGCGATGCACAATGTCCTCAATGATATGAACAAGAGGCTTGACATCAAAGTCACGGCCATCTGGGGTATGAGTTTCTTCAATGTGCTTCTGTTATGAACCATAGTGATGACGTGGAGGACAGCAGGGCTAAATCGGAAGATAATTTTATTCAGCCTAGAAGGAGTAACCGTGTGAAAATACCATCTAAAAGATTTGTTGACTTTGTCTAACAGAACGTGGGGAAAAGTACACGCTAAATATGCGGCAAGTGGAGTAGGAAGTATCTGTTATAAATCTATTATCTCTATGCGTAGTTAGGATAGGCTATTGTTGTTTCGTTGGATCTCTATTTCTCATCTCTATTTTCTTCTGTAATTCTCTTCTCATCTCTTCTCTGTTTCTTCTCATTTCCTTGCAGTTTTTATGTAATCAGTAGTTGTTGTAATCTAGTTCAGTAATTAATATAGTGATCAGTTGGTCGTTAATGCGTTTCTTATAGCTTCATCATTGTATTATCATCAGATGTCAAGAACATACGATGATCACCTCTCCTGTGTGGAAGTCTAGCTGCGAGATTTGATGTTTGTGGATTGATCGGAGTTGTATGATGAGCAGCAGGTACCGCACTAGCTGGTATCTGTTGAGACATAATATAATTAAGTGATTGAAATAACGTGATCAGTATTTAAATAATATGATTGCACAATTCAAATGGCATACCATGCCATGACTCACTGGTTTGACAACAGAATGAGGATTGATTTGGACATTCAAAGGGTTGATGTGATGGCCTGTAGTTGGATTACTCATTGGGAGCATTCTATTGGCAGCAACATCAGCAGATCCACTTGACATATTATTCATTGGGTTTGTAGTAATGGATACCTTTTCATTCAATGGGTTAACACTTGTCATTTCAAGGGAGGAAAAAAAAAAGTTAAGAGTTTTTAGAAAGGCAAGTGTAGTTAAACATTGTTGTGTGTTGTAAAAATATTGAGAAGGGGTTTATATAGGTAATTAGAATGGTATAAAGGTGGTGGTGAATCAAGTTCTTTGCTTCTAATTTGGTGTAAAGTTGTGAAAGAGGTTTGGAATTGGTCCTGTGAATGGCTCCTATATGAAGCAAACATCTTTGTTCTTTCACAGTAAAAAGTAATTTAGACATCGCATTAATTCTGCTTGTCGTTATAATTAAGATTTTGTTTCTCATCTTTACGTGAAATGAGAAATCCCAAATCTTAAGGAGAGCATAGAGAATTCAGTTGCTAGAGTAGAACAAGCAGCTCACTATAGCAGCAGCTTACAGGAAGTGTTAAGATTGATGGATGCTTGTGAAACTTCGAATGATGATTATCAGAAAGGGATCATCAACTGATGTAATGATCGAATGCTTAAATCTTGTTCCGGAATTGGCTGAATATGTCGCAAAGTTAGGATTATTTAGATGTGCAATGGGATCTCCTCTGCCTGTTAAACCCTGCTATCACAACGAGATCCTTCCAGCTGAAGAAACTGTAGTTTGCTCAGTTTCTTGTCTACTAATGTAATGTAACAGAGTCAGCAGAAGCAGAACAGGAGTCAAAGATTGATTAGCTTTTCAAATGATACATTCTTATTACATTCAACTTTAACAAACTCATTCTTCATGAGTCATCTGCACTTCTGCATTAACACATTTACTCTTAAATTTTTTTATATTTTTTTTGTATGATGAAATTATCTCAATGAGATGTTGAAACATCTATGTTAAAGAGTTAAAAGAGTGTTGTTTAGTTTGAACTAGTAAGCTTGTAACTATTCTCTGCTCAATTTCAGGTTAGAACTTGAAACTAAGTTCCATTTAGTAGATTACTTGTTTATAACCCTATGGTTCATTTTTTTTCTTTTTTTGTTGAGAGAATCACCTCTATTCAACTTTGATAATTTAGATAAGTTATTTATTAAATAATCATATCATATCATATATATATATATATGAGAAAACCCTAGACTCACCTACGTGACGCCACCACAAACTAGGATTCCCTTTTAATTTATTTTATTTTCAAAACTGGCCTTCCTCTTTCATGAAAAGTTACGACTTTTATGAAAAACCTTTTATGAAAAGTTGTGACTTTTATGAAAAGTTGCGACTTTTATGAATAGTTGCGACTTTTATGAATAGTTGCGACTTTTATGAAAAGTTGTGATTTTTATGAAAGGTTGTGACCTTCCCGAAGGATTGTAACTTTTCCAAGGAGTTGTGACCTCTCTGATAAGACACAATACGCATTTGTTCACACTACCATTTGTTGTCCATAAATAGATAAATTTCCTCTCATTTTAAAACAACGAATTTTTTTGAATTTGTTCTTCTTCTTCTTTTGGACAATTAAATATTTGTGTACTTTGCTCCTGTTAAATGACTCACTGACACCATTGTTTTGTTTTTCCATTCTGTTTCATTGTATTATTACAGATCCTGGTATATCTTTTACGGTCATTGATTTATGCTTATATTATTTATTGTTATTGTTATTTTTGAGTACATGATTTAAACTTTGTTGTTTGTGTTTCTGCAAAGTTATTGTTATAATTATTTGTTTGTACAGAATAAATAACAAACGTTAACTGAGTATTCAAGCAATTTTTCTCTACTGAAACTGTTGAAGGTACAATAAAAAAAGCCCTCACAAATCTCTAATTTCTTCATCAACAACGTCATTCCTTCACATACAAGGATGAGATTTTGTGTTCTTTAGAAAATCCTCTGAGAGTAAATAACTTTGCATGCCCATGTTTTTCGGTTTTTATGTTGTTGTTATCTATTTGTACTAAATTTTATCAGTGGATATTATGAGTACTTTAAGAATAGAAAGTTGATTGAAGTGTTAGTCAATTTTTTGAGGTATGTTATTTCAAAACATAGAAACTATTCTGGTTAGAATGATTTGTTACCATCATTGGATGTCTCATAGCTTACTCCCTTTAATGTATGTTTTTTCTCGCTGTTTTGTGGTCTCCTTAAAATTGTATTGATTATTTTTCTTTTGGTATGTATATGATCTCACTTGGACAAAGTTTTCGCCCGTTTAATGTTTTTCTTTTTTTCCTTCTCATTCGGCTCTTCTAAAATAGTTTTGGTGTGCGTTATGACTATTTTCGGCAAGCTTAATTTGAAGAATATGAAACAAAACCTGCTCTAAAAAAAAGTAATATCTTAAGCTGCAAAAGATATGTCTATTAACATAGATTTGTTGTCCTTTATGTCCCAAGTCATTGCTGAGCGTTAGAGTTATCTAGGTTATACTCATTTTTATTTTTTTTAATGTTCGAGAATATTTCTTTAACACGAGTCAAGAATCCAACATTTTGATCTACTTGTACTTTCATAATGCAAAAATTATACATACATATTGCTAAAAAAGTCGTAAAGTTGCATTGATGAAGCATCTAGAAGGGCCTTCGGAGCAGCAGTTTAATGAAGAATGAAATTTTTAAAGGGTCAACAATATTATTTTGCTATCGTTTCAAATTTATTTTAAAGGTGTGTATATAGGTAATTTATCCATTTATTTTTCTCCTTCTATAAATTTTGTTAGACTAACAAAGTAACAATATCGAAAAATGGTGAACGTTTGACCTCAGACAAGTAGATTGTCTCTAAAAAAAATTTATTTATGTTGTTGTGGTGTACATTTTTAACGGTTTACAAATAATATTGATTATCGAAAACTTTCACATAAATTTTTTCACAAGGAGTTATTCTAACCATACATTATCAGATTCTATATTTTTCATGTACAAAAAAATAGAAAAAGTGATGTTTAATCGCTACATAAAGACATCACTCAGTTTAACAAGACAATTATATCATCAAACATTTATCATGATAAATTATGTAAAAGATAAAAATAATTAGATATCAAGATACTTTTAATCATTTATTATATATTTACAATTCTTGAGATATGTGATAATGTCAAATCATTTAATTTCTGTTGAAATGTTCTTAAAATCTACTAAAATTTACTTTTTTTTCTTATAACAAACTACTATTGCAAGGTTGTTCAAACGCTTAGAAAGATTATTTATGCCCGCGCGAAGCGCGGATTTATTACCTAGTAAACATATAAAAGAGGACTAGTATCCTTAATTACGTTGATGAGAGGATATACCAATAACCACTTTTCTTTATGATTGGTTAAAGGACAGCCAGCCTGGTGCACTAAGCTTCCGTTATGCGTGGGATTCGAGGAAGAATCGGACCACAAAGGTCTATTGTACACATTTTTACCCCAGAGACTCTTATTGTTAGTTCATGCAAAATATTATTTAGGTATTTTCTTTATACCATTTACCAAATAAGAGTCTCATATGTATATATTGCTCTATTCTAAGAGGAAAATTTCACTTATCTCAGAACATCCAATGGATCATTTAATTTATTTTCTAGTCTGCTGCACAAATTAACAACAACAACATGATTTTGTAGCAATAATATAATGGTTGCTATATTATATTTAGGGACAATAATAATAAATATGAGCATTTATAATGAACACTTTATATTAAATACCGTTAAAGGCTTTAGCGACTCAGGATGTAACCCACTAAATGTTTTTGCGGCAATAAAAGAAAAATCAATTGTCACTAAATGTTTCTTTTGGTGTAGTGGAGTCTGGGGAGGGTAGAGTGTATTGTACGCAAATCTCATTCCCACCTCGCAAAAGAAGAGAGATTATTTTTGAAAGACCATTTGCACACTAATTACTAAAGTTAAAGATGAAAACCAACATTAAAATCATCAAAAAGCAAAAGAGAAAGAAGTACAAGAAAAGAGTGAATTAAGCAAATAGCACATATATTTTTGGATTATACTAACAAGCCAATAACTTAAAACACCCCATGATTGGTGTATGAGAAGTCATTCTCAATGTAAAGATTTTACCTCAGCTTCTACTAAACATTTTGTCCTTTTTATTGGCTAATATAAATAATGTAAAGAGAAGGGTAATAATTTTATTACATATTCTCACAATATAAATAATTTTTTCACTTTCAAAACAATAACTATATACTCCATATAAATTATTTATTCCCACTATGTAGATTAGTGAAGGCAAATGCATATGCTTGTACGGAGGAAAAGACATTGAATGGATCAGATCATTCACTTCAGCAACGCGGGCTGTTGCAAATGCAGCCTGCGTTCCACTAGAGGTGCTCTACGTGGGGAAAAAAACCCAAAGGAAAGAGTCCGGAAGAACAGCTCAATAATCCAAATTGAAAACTTGAGCCACGTGGTGCTTTTGGGAAAGGCTAGAAAGCATGTGGTACTCCAGGACTCAACAAGACATCCCAGGTGAAGCTGACCCCATCCTTCAGGAAATTGTGACGATTCTGAGCTATGATGGAAGTGATCTTTGATGGGCAGTTTTCAGCCGCGGATTGGCTGAAATGACTAGAGGTAAAAGTGATCTGATAGTGCAAGTTATGAAAGGATTTGATCGTTGGAGAGATGAAGTGAGTGACATTACTACATTTGTTCCTGCATTGGACCGTCAACTTCGGGATCTTCATATATAGTCCTACTCGCTTAATTCTACCGAGTACCACTGGACATGTTCCTGAGAGAGTGGTTTGTTCTGAAATGGAAAAGTTTATCATGTACCGCTGCTGCATTGAGTGAGGATTTATGGTTGATGAAATTCGTATGAGTGTGGAGTCGTGTCGCTCTTGTATATTTGAATAAAAGGACCATTACTAGTCCTCTTGTGAGTATTATTATTGTTCTTACTTTTGACTTTTTGATATTCATGTACTTGTTTTGATATTTGAGTGTGTGATGTAATGCTATAGGCTATATAGGAATCCGGAGCCGAAAAGGTAAGAAATTTGTCAAAAATTTTAGAAGGACAACAAAATTGATTATTGAACCAAAAGGGTAATTTTCTAATTGTGAATTTGACCGTTTAAATTAGGGCAACCATTGCAAGGCGCGGAATTCCATGTGCCTTGTAAGGCTCAGCCGCCATGAGCCTTGCAAGGCGCAGGAATGTCAGCGCCTTGCAGGAATTAATTTTTTTTTTGTTTCATTCCAATTATTAAAAAAAATTACTTCATTTTACTATCTTTAACAAGAAATTAAAAAACATCCGCTATATTCTATGTTATATAAACATCCGCTGATAGAAGTAAATGCACAACTAATTCAGTAATTATTAATCCTCATATTACAATCTCTAAAAGGTAATAAGTAAACACGAATATTTTATTGATAAACATTATAGGTACAATTTTGTTCCTCCTCTGATTCTTCTCTTATAAGATTTATCTATGATATTTCGAGGGTCATTATAGTGGCATATTTCTCAAATTGGGATGATTTGAATTTGGTCTCTTTATGAATATTACATAAAAAAATTTATTATTTGAGATGTCTTCTCAAGGGTATATAGTACTTATTATATAGGCATGAACTAGGATTTAAGATAGAATAGCCTCCAAGAATCATAATTGGAATTGCACACACCTCGTAGAGTCCCATAAATTTTCAATACCTACAATGTCCCCTGCTTCAAGGCTTGTCAGAGTGTAGACTTGATGAAACTCAAAGAAGAGACTTGAAGTACTCATCATTCTTCCACATTTGAGGCTTCAGATTTGCAAATGTGATTTATTAGCAAAGAGATGAAGGGCATATTTGGTCCCACTGGATATGTTAATTTGTTTGCGACAAATTTTAAAGTGATAGAAAATAAATTACAATCACAAATAAAATATGACAAAACAGGAATATTTTATTGATAAACATTGTAGGTACAATTGTGTTCCTCCCTTGATTCTTTTCTCATAAGATTTATCTATGATTCGAGGGTCATTAGTGACATATTTCTCAAACTAGGATAATTTGATCTCTTTATGAATATTTCATGAATTTACGGAATATTTGAGATGCATTTTCAATGGAATACAATACCCTTTATATAGGCATGAACTATGGTTTAGGATTGAGTAGCTCCAAGAATCCTAATTGAAATTGAACACCTTGTAGAGTTCTACAAATTTTCAATGTCTAAACATGCCTATGTCATTATTATTTCCTCTAGGTGAGAGATGACAATATGATGGCGGTGGTGGTAGTTGTTATTGATTTGTATGCACACCTTTGTTGTTTGAATATTCCACTACGTCTATCTCCATTTCATAGTTAATTGGATGAGATATAACATGATTCATGAATTCTTGATAGCTATAAATATTTTCGTCACATAAAGGACAATGAACCAATGATAGAAGAGTCACCATTCGGAAAATAAAATAGAAAAGGAAGTAACATAAAAAATATATTAATATTTGAAGTCAAACAACCTAAAACATTTACCTAAAAAGAGGATAGCTTTACCTATCTAATGAGAATGGTGGCGGTGACAACAATAATGATAGTTGTTGGTTTACATGCACATTTGTATCACTACCATTACCTTTAACTCAATGGGGATAACTTAACGGTGGTGATGATGATGATGATTGTAAATTAGGTCTTTTGTTCTTATGGTTCTTGCTTGTTGAAACAAATCTGAAGGTTTTGGTAATGATTCAATTGGGTTGTTTGAACCTTCTATTACGTTTATCTCTATTTCATAGTCAATTGGATGAGATCGAATATGTTTTATGAATTATTGATAACCGTAAATACTTTTGTCACGTAAAGAATAATGAACCAATGATAGATGAGTTGACATTCTGAAAAACAAAATAGAAAAAGAAGTAACATAAAAAATTGTGTCACGATCGAGATCGTCGTGATTGGCACCCACGCTAATTCTTCGGTGGGAGAACCATTACTACAACCCAAACTATTTTTTTTTAATGAAAACTAAGGCATTTAAAGATACGGAAGCAGGTTTAAATGTAGAAATTATATAGAGTTCTCATAAACTCCAAGGTTTAAACAAATAACTAACCAAACTAATGCGGAAATTCAACCCCTAGAACCTGAAAGTCATTGTACCAAACCTCTAACAAGATTCATAAGTCTAAATCGGAAAATCATCTATAGAACTAGTCTAATTCTGAATAGGATGGACTAGACAAAAAGAGAACTCAAGGCATCCCGGAAGAACTGGCTGTAGCCGCCGGAAGATGCCCTGTACTCAACAAAAATAAGAGCAAGTGCAGTATCAGTACACAACCACCGTGTACTGGTCGGATCACGGGGCTATCCCACTAAGTGTAACATACATTAGTCAATACAACAATATAATCACATGTGCATATCAAACATATACAATATCATCAACATCTACGGACAATGAACAACTTCACGATTCTCACATAACACAGTTATATCAATTTAGAGAAACATACCGTCTTCCAATATCAATCATCATTAGATATGAACGAACTCATCACAAGTAGCTATACAACACAATTTAATGGTCCTCTCACGGAACCCAATTCAATGTCCCTCTCATGGAACCCACACTCAAACAGTTAGCATATCGAAACGTGGTATCCGATCCCATAATTATGCCAGAACGTGGCAACCAATCCCATAATTATGTCGGAACGTGGTAACCGATCCATGTTAGTTATGCCGGAACGTGGCAACTGATCCAAGTTAGTTATGCCGGGAACGTGGCAACCAATCCATTCAACACACCACAATCACAATCACAAGTATATTCTCAATAATCATACAATCTATAAATGATTCATGGCATACAGTTATTCGTTCATACTCATACAATTAGTGTGATCAACAATGCAACATTTGCATACATACATGCATCATAATGAAGCATGAACAAACATATATCACACAATCATGAAATCAAAACCATCACCTACCTCGAAACAAGCTTGAAACCCCAAGAAAATCCTTCCCTTTCTAGATTTGTTCCGCTTGTTCTTGACAAACAATCAATATAATACGTGAATCAATAAACAATTACTAATTACCCGAAATACTAACAATTCTATGAACCCTAGATCAAACTCATGATCCCAATTATCCAAATTAGGATTGTTTCCACCATAGAATCTATAGCAAAACACTCCCTCATCAATATTCACCCATTCTATTACGTTTTACGGATCGAAAAATTATTTCGGGGAGTGAAAAACTTACCTTTAGCCTCAAGAATGGTGAAAAATGAGTAGGAGTCGCCTGGGGGTCGTTCCTTAGCTCTAAAAGTCGAAAAGTGCATAATAAGGTCGTTTAGTGATTTATTAACGACTTTAATTCGCGTCGGGCCCGCCACAGCAGCCACCACCCTCCACAACAGCCCCGCCAAAGCGGCAAAACCCAACGCCAAAGCGGCATTCTCGAGACAGAGAGTTATTTCAAGAATTCCAAAATTCTCATTTCACAACACACCTCTAACCCACGACACTCAGTAAATACCCTTTACGCTAAGATCGATTCCAGGAGCTCTACTCGCCCGAATTCAAATCCGTAAAGTCGTACAGATTCCGTAACGAGTTATCTAACTACTCATTTACTAAAAATCATAAATTATTCACCCGATTGTTACCATATTTCCTTACACCTTAATGACTCCGATTTCTTCCAAATCTGGACTAGGTTGGGAAAATCTAATTACTACGAAAAAGTTTTTTGACCCCAATTCTTTCTCCATTGGCTATTCCATAACGACGGAAATCAGATCGTTACAATAGATACCAATTTACCCATCACTCGTCCCCGAGTGATCAACTAGGAAAGACTGATTAAAGTAAGGGTAGAGTAGTATCTGAATCGTCGAATTACTGGGGATACTTGTATCGCATGTCCTTCTTACCGAATTTCATTACCCCCTAAAGGTTTCACATCTCCAACCTCAAACCAACCAATTGAATACCTACACATCCTCCCTTACAATGCCTCAATGAAGTCATCTCAACACTCGAGTGATAAATATTGTTGTATGTAAACTTCACTAACAACAAAACGATTCCCAACAACCACCAAAGTTGATCATACACACCTCTGCCACATGTTATCAAGGATCTTGACACAAACATCAGGACGAATCCTTTATCACATAACTATGATAAAATTCTAAATCAATACTCGCTACAATTAAAAGTGAACCTGAATCAATCCACACACACTCAAATACCCAAACAATCATAGTTCTTAACCATATCTCCATCCCACAACATAAATTCCCATGAGCTTAAGTTATAACAAATTTGATCTTTAGAAATCATATACTCATCGAGGGATATGTCCAAGCATACAACCCCTCCAACAACACTATCGAAATGCTAGATTTAGTAATTGTATATTACCTCTTAAGAACAGTAGAATTGGACCCAAAGATCCCCACATTCAACCACACATAAACAATACATGACCTTGATGACTAGAGAAATATTAAGATTGTCGGACAACCACAATTACGCATGGTAGCTCTTCTATAAATTCTCATAAGCAAGGTGGTACATGTTGAACCACTAAAATACTTTAACAACTCCCAAACAACACCAATTATGTCATTCGAAATAACCAAATCTTCCCAATCTTCCCACTCAACCAAGAGAACATCGCAAGATTTGGTACCCCTGATCCACTACTAGGGATCCACCCACAAAAGCGAAAACACACGAGAGAATAGCTAGTGAATCATACTCACAATACTAACAACCATCATAAACACTCCGACCATTTACCTTATTATAAACCAACACTTTTAAATGAAACCTTTCTTAGGTACTTTAACAATCAATAGTAGTAAACTTACGACTCAACCTAGGTGTAAGTCCTTTTAAATGCTCAATATCAGATACAATTGATCATTTTTCACCTTGCCAATTCATACCTTGACAAAATACATCACCACGAATGTAGACTCACAATGAAAAATATGAATTGTAATTTCTACTATATAACACAATCCCTTTCTCTATCAACATTAACTTGTACCTTGAAGATTTTTATGAATTCATGGATCTCCGTTTATCATTGATCGCATCTCTATCGATCTTACCATATATTTCGCTAAAATTTCAATCATACTCATTACTAGACTCAAAAACAAAACCAAGCACTTATCATCACACTCAAGCTAATGTCTGCACACTCCTTTCTCAAGTCTTTTTCGATAGTTTTTTAACCAATCTGACACACTTGTGACACTATTACCATAGCCACAACAAAACGAATTAAATCATGCGTCTCTGAACCCAATTATCTACTCCTTTAAAAAAGAATCAAATAAAATATTCTTGATCTAGCCTCTCTAATTTCTATTCGAATGGTGTCCTACCATCTTTTATAACTTTTCATACAACCACGTTACTCACTAAATATTAGAAAACCACAACCTTAGTACTCGCAAGTCGTAATTTCTATACAAAATTCGCTTAACCAACAATCTCATTATATAGTTGCATCACATCACAATTCATCGCGAACTCTTCTTACCATTACGCTCAATTAGTCCTGACTATCACTATAAAGCCAACATTTCATCAACATGACACCTCAAACTCAGGTATACTTATCAAATTTAAAGGACTAACCCAATCAATATGCACTTTCTTACTAAAATACTTCAATTTCCTTCACCCAATTATACTCAATGGGACTTTCTTTATCTATAAGCTTGTCATTTCAGTATCAATCCATTCATTTATGACTTAAGTTAAAATCACCAGTCCTCATACTACCCTCCTTCTTTTTAACAATCAAGACAGGATCACCCCACGGGGAAGCACTAGGACGGATGAAACCTTTATCAAGAAGCCCTTGGATTTGAGATTTAAGCTCTCTCAATTCTGACCACACGAATAGACTCAATAGAGGGGGATTCGATCTCAACATCCCGAATATGAGCCAATTACGCCAAACAACCATGCCCCACAAGTTTCCTACCTCGCACGAAATATATGACCTTAGCTGACTTAGGCTTGTACCCCCTTCCCACTCTAACCTTTCCCTACCCGGGATCTCTAGAGTTACCGAATTAGTATTACAATTAAGCCCGGTATAATAGTGGGGACAACCAAGTCATGCCTAAGATTATATTAAGTCAGTCATATCCATCATAACCAAATCAACCCAAATCAGAAAATCCATAACCACAATAGGACAACACGATACACATGGGTGACTATGACTGACTCTTCAACTGGGGTAGAAACATGGATGGGGGTATTAAGTATATCACAAACCACATCAAATCCTAAGGCAATTGAACAGACACATACGAATAAGTAGAACCCGAATCAAACAAAACAATAGACATCCGGGCACAGACAAGAGTAGCTACTGTGACCACCGCATCACACCCTCAAACTCGGTCTTACTCAGAAAAACATAAAACTGAGCCCTGTTCTCTTGACGGGCAACCTCATTACCTGACTGCACTACTCCTCTACCTGCATTACCAATTTCCTGGCCTCCACGGCCTCACTGATTTCCTCCTCATATGCCTAGGTTCTCCACAATTTAACACACTTTACAACTTATATTCGATTGCTGAACAATAATTAGATCGCGGGGGTTAGTTTGGGTACTATTCGGGGTGCATAATTGTGACTAGGGGAAAATAGGGGAGACAAGTTGAGGTTCTGCTTCACCTTATCCTGCTCTGGCGGGGAAATTTCCACACTGGCGGCCTCGCCTTGGCGGGAAGAATCCCGCCCCAGTGGCCATAACGGAAACAGAAACCCTGCCAATAATTTTTCTGAGGTTCTTTTCTTTTTAAATTCCACAAAGGTTCCAGCTTTACTTAGCAATTTTAGAATAATCCTCATAACTAGGATAATCATTGTCTACCCCCAGTCAATCCCATGATGCACGAACCAATTCATTCTTGTCAATTCAGCACCACAACCCACACATCCCCAGGATATACCCAGACACTCACACGACCCTTAGTCAAGATCTTCCGTTCACAATAAATTTCACGTTACTCAAGTATTTACAACTTGCATAACTTCAACGACCAAGCCAACATATTGTACATATCAAAGTTCAGACACACATTTATTGTGCACATAATCACCTCATTATATTCAAGCAATTACAACTTCACATTCGCAGTTAATTCAGACAACAAGAAGCACACATTCAAAGTTTCCAAAATACAATTCACAGATGTTCAAATTCCTAATTAATTATTTCGCTCCATGGATGACCATTCCTAATCATTCATGCATTCACACCACCCCTAGAGTCAAATACCAATTGGAACCTTCTCGATTTCCAATTTGCTTTGCTTGTGCCCTATCAGTCGTGACCACGACGTCTAGTTCAGTTCGTTGAGATACCAATTGGAATCGAGAGATACCAATTGGAATCGGGAGATACCAATTGCACTCAACTCATACCATAAGCGACAATAGTAGCTAGCGAGCCCCACAAAACTGCTAATTTCAATCATAGAACTTGGTCGAACCCAATTCTTAACCGCCTCAATCTTTAGCTGATGGTAACCAGACCTTAAATCAATCTTAGAGAAAAATGATGCACCTTGCAATCGATCAAAAAGGCCATATATCCGAGGCAATGTATACTTGTTCTGAAAGATGACCCTATTTAATAGTCGGTAGTCTATACACATCCTCTCTTGCTAGCGATGGTGTTACCACTTTTATTGCTCTAGTTCGGACCATAGAGTGAAGGAGGAAAGATACAAATTTGTATCATCCAGATACCAATTGGATTCAAGTTATAGCACAAAGGAGTAGAAAGAAGTGAGTTTTTCCTAAAGTCCTATAGCCTCTCGAAGAAAAGTACGGACGTCTTCGTACCGTTCCACAAGACTCTACTAGATTCGTTTTGCTACAATGAGATCAACGAACCTAGGGATCTGATACCAACTTCGTCACGACCCAGACTGTCGTGATTGGCGCCCACGCTAACCCTCCGGTGGGAGAGCCATTACTACAACCCAAACTAACAAATTTTATGAAAACTAAGGCATTTAAAGATACGGAAGCAGGTTTAAATGCAGAAATTATATAGAGTTCCCATAAACTCCAAGGCTTAAACAAATAACTAACCAAACTAATATGAAAATTCAATCCCTAGAACCTGAAAGTCAATGTACCAAAACTCTAACAAGATTCATAAGTCTAAACGAGAAAATCATCTACAGAATTAGTCTAAGTTCGAATAGGATGGACTAGACAAAAAGAGAACTCAAGGCAGCCCGGAAGAACTGGCTCACCCTTGAATTCGAATTGGCGATCACTGATCTTCTAAATGAGGTCTGTCAATAGCTGCCGGAAGATGCCCTGTACTCAACCAAAATAAGAGCAAGTGCAGTATCAATACACAACCACCGTGTACTGTTAGAATCACGCGGCAATCCTACTAAGTGTAACATACATTAGTCAATACAACAATATAATCACATACACATATCGAATATATACAATATCATCAACATATACGAACAATGAACAACTTTACGATTCTCACATAAGACAGTTATATCAATTTAGAGCAACATACCGTCTTCCAATATCAATCATCATTAGATATGAACAAACTCATCACAAGTAGCTACACAACACAATTCAATGGTCCTCTCACAGAACCCAATTAAATGTCCCTCTCATGGAACCCACGCTCAAACAGTTAGCATATCAGAACGTGGCATTTGATCCCATAATTATGCCGAAACGTAGCAATCGATCCCATAGTTATGCCGGAACGTGGAAACCGATCCAAGTTAGTTATGTCGAAACGTGGCAACCGATCCAAGTCAGTTATGCCGGAACGTGGAAACTGATCCATTCAACACACCACAATCACAAGTATAGTCTTAATAATCATACAATCAAGAAGTGATTAATGGCATACAATTATTCGTTCATACTCATACAATTAGTGTGATCAACAATGCAACATTCACATACATACATGCATCATAATGAAGAAAGAACAAACATATATCACACAATCACGAAATCACAATCATCACCTACCTCGAAACAAGCTTGAAACCCCAAGAAACTTGATTCTTCCCTTTTCGGATTCGTTTCGCTTGTTCTTGGTCTACAAACAATCAATATAATACGAGAATCAATAAATAATTACTAATTACCCGAAATACTAACAATTCTATGAACCCTAGATCAAATCCATGATCCCAATTATCCAAATTAGGGTTGTTTCCACCATAGAATCTATAACAAAACCCTCCCCCATCAATATTCACCCATTCGATTACGTTCTATGGATCAAAAAATGGTCTGGGGGGTCGTTCCTTAGCTCTAAAAGTCAAAAAGTGCATAATGAGGTCGTTTAGGGGTTTATTAACGACTTTAATTCGCATTGGGCTCGCCACAGTGACCACCACCCCGGCACAGCGGCCCCGCCAAAGCGGCATTCTCAAGACAGAGAGTTATTTCAAGAATTCTAAAATTCTCATTTCACAACACACCTCTAACTCGCGACGCTCAGTAAATACCCTTCACGCTAAGATCGATTCTGGGAGCTCTACTAGCTCGAATTCAATTCCGTAAAGTCGTACGGATTCCTTTACGAGTTATCTAACTACTCATGTAATCAAAATCATAAATGATTCACCTGATTGTTACCATATTTACCTACACCTTAATGACTCCAATTTCGTCCAAATCTGGACTAGGTTGGGAAAATCCAATTACTACGAAAAAGTTTTCCGATCCCAATTCTTTCTCCATTGGCTCTTCCATAACGACGGAAATTAGATCGTTACAAAATATTAATATTTGAGGTTAAAGAACATAAAAAATTTACCTAAAAAGACAACTTTACCTATCTGATGAGGATGGTGGTGGAGATAGCGACAATGATAGTTGTTGATTTAAAGACATATATGTATCATTATCATTGCCTCTAATCCAGTGGGGATGATATAATGATGATGGTGATAGTGGTGATGATTATTGTAAATAAGCTCTTTCATTTCTTGTGATTTCTACATATTGGATCGATTATGTAGATTTTGATAATGGTAAACTAAGTATGTTTTAACATTCCACAGTGGATATCTTCTTTTATTTGTGTGTTTGCTGAGATTCAACTTGTTTCAATAGTTATTGATAACCATAAATAATTTGGTTAGAAAAATGACAATATATATGAGTTGACATTGTAAAGAACAAAATAGAAAAAAGCAATATAAAAAATATTAATATTTGAGGTCAAGTAGCACAATAACTCTAGTGACTGTATGAAGAATTTATAGGTGAGTGAACTACTCACCTTCGGACTAGTATATTTCACATCTTTTATAATGGTAAGTTTATTAAAGTAAGAGCTCATAAATCAAAATTTAAAAATTATTGATATTTTTTCCCTTTTGGATATACTATCCAATTTATATATATTAGTTAACTTAGGGAAAATGCATAAGTACCCCCCCAGCCTATGCCCGAAATCCCAGAGACACACCTAACCTTTACTAAGGTCCTAT
>JAJOOH010003442.1:0-19611 GCA_029582605.1 Solanum gracilifrons | reverse complement strand
GAAACATTACATAAAGTCCAATTATTTTTAGGCATTTATGAGCCAATTTTAGGAATTAGTCGAGTTCCTTGATTTTTCATGTGTATTAGCCAATGAATTCGGTGCTTTGGAGCACCCAATTTTTTTTCTTCTAAAAAAACTTTATTAGGATTTCCGTAATGAGTTGTGGAAACATTGTGAATATATAGTCCCACCACTTTTTAAGGCATATTTTCAATTTTATGAGCCAACATTTAGAATTAGTCGACCTTCTTGGTTTTTTGTATGTATTAGAAAATCAAAATACAACATTCAAGATCGATTCAATGTTAATCGATAAAAATCAAAGTCAAAAGTATTCAAAACTTAGTCGCTCGTTCCAGATATGACGAGATAAAAACAAAAAACGACCTAATTAATTCAAATAAAGTGTCTAAAAAGAGTCCTACTCGAAGTAGGACTGATCTATAGTGCAACTTCACAAGTGCCACCACGGTCCATCAAGGGCTTCACGGTCCTTGAAGCCCTTCGTGGTCTTTACTTGGACTTCTCCAAACTTGGGTCTTCAAGGCCTATACATTGGAAAGTCACCACGAATCGTGACAATGACCACGGTCCGTATAGGTGCCCGTGGTCTTCACTTGGTCAACTCTCATCTTAACTCCTTAATGCCTAATCACTGGTTCAACTTCATAAGCCTCTTCACGGCCCGTCATAGGTATCACGGTTCGTCAGGTCTCCCGTGGTCCTTACTTGGCATTGCCACAATTTATCTTCTCAAAGCCTGCTCATTGGAAAGGTACTCACGACTAACATCACGATCAATAATGAAGACCACAGCCCATGAGGCTGTCTGTGGTCTTTACTTGCTTCAATTCTTCTGCATTTTCTTCTTTTATTTCTTCTTTCACGACCGCATGTTTTACCTGTACAAACACTACCAAACACATCATATCCACATAAATACACTCAATTCTAGTATTAATCCTTAGTTTTTTCCAGCATCAAATGTTAAGATTTCGTGGCGCATTAATTTTTTTTGCCGAAATTTTTCATGGACATCCATTACGACCTTATTAATGGAGCCAGGTTGTCCCGATGGGCAAATAGACCCATTTTCAAGTTCAAACAATCCCCAAAGCAAGAAAAACCAGATTTTATCGATTTTCGTGTGCTATAGTCCACAGATTTTTGGTGATTCGTGATTCCAAAACTTTTTTTGCCGAAATTTTTCATGGATGTCCGTTACGACCTTATTAATGCTGTCAGTTGGTCCCGAGGAGCAACACATGCCTTTTTTCAAGTTCAAACGTGCCTAAAAGCAGGAAAAACCAGATTTTACCAATTTTCGTGTGCTATAGTCCACAAATTTTTGGTTATAGGATTTCAGAATTTTTTTTGTTGAAATTTTTCATGGACGTCTGTTACGACCTTATAAATGGAGTCAGTTGGTCCCGAAGGAAAAATGGACTCATTTTCAAGTTCAAACGAGCCCCAAAGCAGGAAAAATCAGATTTACCGATTTTCGTATGCATAGTCCACGGATTTTTGGTGATTCGGGATTACAAAACTTTTTTTGCCGAAATTTTTCATGGACGTCTGTTATAACCTTATTAATGTCATCAGTTCATTCCGAGAGGCAAACATGCCTTTTTTCAAGTTCAAACGAGCCCCAAAGTAGGAAAAACCAGATTTTATCGATTTTCGTGTGCTATAGTCCACAGATTTTTGGTGAAAGGATTCCGAAATTTTTTTTGCCAAATTTTTTCATGGACATCTGTTACGACCTTATTAATGGTGTCAGTTGGTCCCGAGGGGTAAACAGACCCATTTTCAAGTTCAAACGAGCCCCAAAGTAGGAAAAATCAAATTTTACCCAATTTCGTGTGCTATAGTCCACAAATTTTTGGTGATTCGAGATTCCAGGAATTTTTTTGTCGAAATTTTTCATGGACGTCTGTTACTACCTTATTAATGCCGTCAGTTGGTCCCGAGGGGCAAACATGCCTTTTTCAAGTTCAAATGACCCCAAAGTAGGAAAAACCAGATTTTACCAATTTTTGTGTGCTTAGTCCACAAATTTTTGGTGATAGGATTTTAATTTTTTTTTGCCGAAATTTTTCATGGATGTCCGTTACGACCTTATTAATGGAGCCAGTTGGTCCCGAGGGGCGAACATGCCCATTTTCAATTCCAAACGAGCCCCATAGTAGGAAAAATCAAATTTTACCGATTTTCGTGTGCTATAGTCCATGTATTTTTGGTGATTCGGAATGTGTGAGATACACGTGAATTGATTTTTACTATGCAGTGTTTATTTATTTAACTAGTTTCCGGCAACGTGCGTTGCACGTTTATCCCTTACTATTGTTATATAATCTAAAATTGTGTTATCAAATAGAAAATGTTTAAATCAACAATAGTATTAATTTTATCAATTACTTTTCATGTATTAAATAAAATACATAAAAAGGGTTTGAGCATTTGGCATCAAACAAGAAGTACGTGAAGTTAATTAAGAACGGAGCATGAAATATTTGTATTATTTAAGTAAAGTTCTCAAAAATTAAAAGGCTAATCAAAGAATACATGAAGATACACTTTCAAAATTTATAAGATTAAAAAGCAAATTACATCCAAAATTTTTCATGGATGTCCGTTACGACCTTATTAATGGAGCCAGTTGGTCCCGAGGGGTGAACATGCCCATTTTCAATTCCAAACGAGCCCCATAGCAGGAAAAATCAAATTTTACCGATTTTCGCGTGCTATAGTCCACATATTTTTGGTGATTCGGAATTCTGGAACTTTTTTTGCCAAAATTTTTCATGGACGTCCATCAGGACATATTTTCGCATTTACGAGTCAACGTTTAGAAAAAAATTAATTTTTTAATTTTTTGTGTGTATTAGCTAGCACATGGATCTGGCGCCTTGGAGCACTCAAATTTTTTAATGAAAAAACATTATGAAGACCTCTATAATGAGTTGGGAAGCATTGTGTACAATCCCACCATATTTTTAAGTCATATGTTCGCATTTACAAGCAACCTTTTAGAAATTAGTCGTCAGTTTTCGTGTGCAATAGTACATGAATCTGGCACCTTGAAGCACCCTAGTTTTTTCTGAAAAAACTTTATGAGGAACTCCGTAATTAGTTGGGGAAGCATTGTGTATAGTCCCACCATTTTCAAGGCATATTTTAGCATTAGCGAGCCAACTTTTAGGAATTAGCCGATTTTTATTTTTTATTTTTTGTGTGCATTTGCCAATGGATCTAGTGTCTTGGAGCACTCAAATCTTTTTTTGAAAAAACTTTATGAGAAATTCCGTAATGAGTTGGGAAAACATTGCATATAGTCCCACCATTTTTTAAGATATATTTTTACATTTACGAGTCAACTTTTAAAAATTAACCGATTTTCTTGGTTTTTTGTGTGTGCGCGAATGTAGATATACAAATTTGTATAAAGTTGAACAAATAGACATGTCGTGTGAGATACACGTGAATTGATTTTTACTATGCAGTGTTTATTTATTTAACTAGTTTCCGGCAATGTGCGTTGTACGTTTATCCCTTACTATTGTTATATAATCTAAAATTGTGTTATCAAATAGAAAATGTTTAAATCAACAATAGTATTAATTTTATCAATTACATTTCATGTATTAAATAAAATACATAAAAAGGGTTTGAGCATTTGGCATCAAACAAGAAGTACGTGAAGTTAATTAAGAACGGAGCATGAAATATTTGTATTATTTAAGTAAAGCTCTCGAAAATTAAAAGGCTAATAAAAGAATACATGAAGATACACTTTCAAAATTTATAAGATTAAAAAGCAAATTACATCCAAAATATAAAAGTGACAGATAAAGAATAACACACTGGATTTCATACATACATCTATTCCAAAAGCTCATAATAATAGCTAAAAGGTCACAACACCACAATGAATTTATTAGAAATGCAAAAGAAATTATAACAAACAATAATCTTCCTAATGGAGAACCGAAAAAGATATGAGGACTTAGGCATATCTAAAAAGAAGTCTTCAAGTTCTTCACCCTTGAGAACTTTAGGTTGTTAAACTTCATATGTAATCTCATTAAAACTTGTAATTAAGTCTTCAAACTTTTAAAATTTTACTATAAACCCTTGAGGTAATTTTAATTTTACTAGTTACTACTCTATTAAATTAATTAGATGTTTGACTATTAACTCACCCTAGAACGTGTATTTAGTCTTAGTTAATTTAAATTTTACTATTTATTATTTAATTAATTAAATATTTGATTTAGTGTAGGGGTAAAATAGTAATCTAATTTTTTACTTTTGAAGCTTCCCACTTATAATAATATATGATATGATATTGGAACAAAACAAAAGAGTTGACAATGACTTTCTTTCATAATTTCAGTGAATACAACATGATGAATCCAATCTATGAGAACTTTATTCCAAAGTTGTTTCTATCTACCTGATCAGAGTCTCAACAATTTCACCAGTATATATACAAATAGTACTTCATACACTGCAAATTAGCTAGCATTTGTAGAAACAATCTGGGAAATGTGGTAACTCGAGACGAGACGAGCGGATACAGCATAAATATAATCACCTCCATTGACAACAACTATGTATGTGCAAAGTTCTCTACTATTTCTGAAAGAATGACCAATGCTGCACCTCCGAAAACAAGTGAAATGGTGATCTTTCCTCCGGGAACCAACGGAGGTAAGTTTGGAGTTTGAGTTGATTCCGAATATCTGTCTGACCAGGACATTGCAGCTGGAAGAAGTCCAAAAAGCACCAAAACTACAAAGACGCGAACACACGAATTAAATAAAATGTTCAGATCGGTATTGAATAAACGTCTAGATGGACATTGATACCACATCTAAGTATGTCCCAAAATGCAGTTGAAATTTAAGCAATACTGTAGGTAAATCTTCATACAGTCCGAATAATAGCCGCATCCCAAAGAGGTATCAAGCAATACTGTAGGTAAAAATCTCCATACCTCCATAGGTTCCAGCAAAATCCAACGCTTTGAAGAATATCTCTGGATCTAGCAGTGAAAGTATCAGTGGAGGAACCAAAGTAAGTAAGTATGGCAGAGGCCTGTTAGGACCCGACGGGAGTTTCAGCACTGCCAGCAGTTCAATGACAAAAGTAAAGCATAAGTTAGACCTCATGAAGAGAGCTAAAATTGAGACTTACTGCAGTGATCAGAGTCTCAGACCGGATTATATAATATAGTGAAATCTACAAGGTAATAATGTTGCTGGTGGAATTAGCTCAAAAACGTTTATGAAATGGTAACAAAGAATATATAGTTTTTGAGACATACTTTTATTCGTACACTCCACAAAGAGAAGCTAAATGGGGAACAAATTCGGTATAAAATAGAACTGTCCCACAAATAGTGATCCAAAAAAGAAGATTTTATGCAAGACAAATGTTCACAGCAGAACTAACTGCAACCAAAATTTAGCGAACAAGAGAAGTCTTGAAAATAGTACATGTTTTCATAGATTCTACAATTACAGAGCTAAGTCACTCACAGTCAGCAAGGAAGTCCACAAGGCCCAAGACAAATCCGATGTAAGAAGTAGCAATTGCCAGAAGTGAAAAGATATCAACTATTGGCTGCAAACACAATGTTAAGATAAGAGGAGAAAAACTCAGTGCCTAACTATTTTACTTAATTTCAATAAAGAAATATAGTTTCTCAATGAAATAAGTACCAACCCCAACGATTCCATTAGTAGACCGCAATAGTTGTAGTGGATCCGCAATCTTGTCTGCTTCAGTTCCAAGAGTTGTAATTGTTCCCAAAATGACTCCATCCCAAACAAGAAATAGAGCAAGGGGAATTGCTGTCCCAAAAACAATAGCGCTCCTGCAGTGCCATAACCATCAATTTATTTAGAATGTAGCAATAGCCAACTGTATAATACTACCTGAAATACTGATAGGACGTTAAATAAAGAGTTAATGATCAAAAACACACCTAAACTATCACTTTTTCGTATCTACCTCAACTATCACTCACTTAGTATTAAAACACACCTCAATGTTGAGTTGGCCAAATATTTGTTCCCAATCGTCGACAGGCGTGTGTAGGCCAACTTAGCGTCAAGGTGTGTTTTAATACAAAGGAAGTGATAGTTGAGGTATGAAACTTGCAAAAAGGTGATAGTTAAGGTGTTTTTTTAATTATTAACCCTTACATAAAAGCAAAGATGGATTGAGTGAAACAGTCTTATACAAAGGACACTGACCAAATTTTCAGAAAAATGTTGTGGACAATTTCTTATAGCAATAAAGATTTAAATACAAGTCAAATTATTTTAGGTGGATCGTTTAGGTGTGTTTTTTGATCATTAACTCTTACATAAAGCAAAGATGGATTGAGTGAAACAGCCTATACAAAGGACACTGACCAAATTTTCAGAAAAATGCTGTGAATGATTTATTATAGCAATAAAGATTTAAATACAAGTCAAATTATTTCCATAGTTTAGGCATCCAATCAAATGCATCATATTAAATAAAGAGTGAAATTATGTTATTTAATGAACAAGAAATATAGATTCAGAATTATGTGTTCATAAGGTATGCCAAGTGTATACTATATGCTGCAGTAATGAAAGCAATATACTGATAATCACCTTACTTTTGACAGGTCCCCTTCAAGATTTGTACAGAGAACAGGTACAACATTCTGAGAACAAAAGGCAATTTATTAACTTATGACACACAATCCCAGGGTGACTATGAGTTGATTGAAAAAATGTGTTACCTGATAAACAAAAGAAAGTGCAATTATGGGTATACTTTGAGGAGCAGCTTCAAAATTAGCTTTTAGAAGAGCCTCCCAGTGCAAGTCTCCACTGGCGACAACCTTAAGCATAAAAGATGGGATATTAATATTTCTCTCTCAGCCATTTCCAGTGCTTTACGTTAAGCTTGTTGCAGGTGTTTTTGAGATATGGATATACATGGCACAAGTTTGTCATTGACTTTTTCAAGTTACCAAATTTAAATCATCTTTTGTTTTTCAAGTATCACATGATTTGTGACAACAACAGAACATATCCAGTGTAATCCCACATGTAAGGTCTGGGGAGGGTAGAGTAGAGTGTACGCAGACCATACCACTACGTCATGGAGGTAGAGAGGTTGTTTCCAAAAGACTCTCGGCTCAAGTGCATCAAATCAAAATAGTCGTGAACAAGGAAATACGGCAATGAAGAAAACATGGCAACTAATACGGAAAGCAATACAAAGCATACAAAAAAGGATATCACATGATTTATGAGATTGTATTAAATCCTCTATCATCTGTATAGTATAAATAAACAAACACATAATTGGGATCATGTCTAAGCATTAAGAAGCTCAAATGGACCAATAATCATCTACCAACGTAATACGCATGGTAATATGATGCCATGTGAAGTTATTAATTCCTTTACATGTTACAACATAGCCTTACGACCTGCCATTGAGCAAATCTGTCGACACGAACATTTACCATCTCATGCAAGCATCTGAATAATCAACATTCTATTAATGTAGACTTCCCAGAACTTGTTTTGCTGGTCTGCATGTGATGTATGAGAATGTATGGACTCCTTTGTCGTGTGCATAGCGAGTATAAACAACAAATAAAGCAGACCATATTTGTTAAGCAGCTCATCTTAGCCAACAACCATCTATTACTGTTTGTTCGTATTAATGTGGCCATGTGAAGCTATCACTTCTTTTACATGTAACATCATGTGTAGCTTCAGGAACTTCCATTAAACAGGCCTGTTGGCAAGAACCATTTACTATTTCATAGAATATCTCAAATAAAAATTCTATTGTCGTTTCAAAGAAATTTATCAAAAAGGAAGTACAAAATATCATGTCTACAGCATATATAAACAAGAAACAAAGATGAACATGCTCAAGCGTTAAGAAGCTCAAATGAACCAATAACTGCAGCCTAAAAGAGAAATGCAAAAAAGTTAGATAATCCTAAAGATAATAATAACAGCTTTTTTCTAATTGATCAAGAATGGAAATTACCACAAGAGCTGTGAAAGAGGCAATGATACCAAACACAAGGACACCGTTTACCGCCCCGATTGTCCGCTGGCTAAACAAAATTAGAAAATGTGTTACTTACACAATTTCAAAAGATGAAAATCATGTATCATTTTTCAAAAAGGGAAGGAATTATTCCTCCATGACGAAGAGAACAATGATAAGATCAACTGTGAAGAATACAACACCGGGACACACGATATTGCTTTGTCATTATTTAGCAATGTTTTCCTTTACCAACAGTTCAAAAGAGAGTATAGGTTTCCATGAATTGACTCACACACACAATGTGCTTGGTTTAAGCAGAAAGGCATCCTATCTTTGAACAAGGAAGAAAAAGATAATAACAAGTTTTTCTTCATTTGTTTATACGTCGTTTTATCTTTTGACAAGATTAGTTCATCAGATGTAATAAAGAATTAAGAAGCCATAAAGCACAGGAAGGTCACATACCAAAGAGTACAAGTTGAAATTAAACCATTTATTACAGAAATTCTTTCATATGAATATCAAAGCATGTCAGAGAATCCATTTTGTAGACAATTTCTTTTAGACCTTCTTACAAGAGTCACTATACCTTCATGGATAAAAACTATCTTGAAAGGTAAATCATACTTGTAGTCTTTGGTTTTTAACAAGCGGTTACTAATCATGATAATAAGAAAAGAGGAGCTTGATCAACAAAAAATGAGAAAGCAATGTGAACCTTCCAGAGAAGCAAATCCCTCCAAGAAGCAGTGAAAACAAGGTCGCGGTTTCCCATCTGCAATCATAATGCTGCCATCAACACCTAAAAATCATATGAAACGATTTACAATATTCTCCAAGAAGCTATGATAAATTAATGCCAAACTTATGGTGCTTTTAAATAACACATACAGGAATAACAAAACATCCCAAAGACATCCTTTTGTTTTGACTATTTAGAAAGAAATAGTAACTCTACATCATTATCAGTTGTCTACTCCAAATGATCTTATCTGGAAGTAAATTTCACCATTAAATAGAAAATCACACTGCAGTCTATGAAATGAATGTAAAACTGTTGCATAAAATGTGACCATCTCATCATTTTCCTTCATAATGAAGATCATGATTGTGTAACGTCAAATAAACACCAAAGCCAAATTCAATTTAAAGCATTTAAACCAAAAAAAAACCCATAAATCTATTAGCAAAGTTTAGATCCTAGATTTAGACATTGCAAAAGGATATGAGGAATAATAGATTCCATTTCCAAGCAAACCTTTTATTTACTTATACTTACAATCGGAAACAGCCTCTCTACCCCCCAAGGTAGGGGTAAGGTATGCGTATTCTCTACCCTCCCAGACCCCACTCATGGGATTATAATAAGTATGTTGTTGTTGTTGTTACTTGCAATTCCTAAAATGTCTGCTCTCGAGTATATTCAGTACTGGCAGGCAGCAATGCAGGTAGAACCTCCAAGACCAGAGGTAGCACAAGGACATAGTCCACACTGACATCAGGCATCAACCATTTCTCGGGAAGTATTTAGTGGAAAGTCGAATTCTTGAGAATTGTAAAAGCCCAGGACTCACCACAACATAGTATTTACTTTTCTTATTAAACAATTAATTTATATGATTACCTGATAAAAGATATTTTAAGACCATCATCAACTAGTGCATAGAAATTATAAAACTGATAATACAATCAAAATTGTTGAGGGAGATTTGAACATACAATGGAATCCCGGTGAAGGTTGTCAATATATCTGAAGAACGAGCCACATAAGCAACAAGAAGGGCGTAATGGATGAAAATGTAGGACCAGCTGCCATTAGAAAAAAGTTTTATCAGATGGAAAGTTATTCAAATCAAAAGTTTCAGGGAGTGATCGGATATGAAACTAAAACGGGAAATGTTATTGCTGACTGGTTATGTGTATGTAAAACTAATAAGATTTGATCCTAATAACTAAGAAAACATTGTTTTTGCGTTGGGAGGGAAGGTAGATCAATTAATGACAGGTTAACATACATCAATGAAAACCAATACCATCAAATGGCAACTACTACACTTTTATTTCCTTTTTCTCTTAAGGCAGCCGACAAATCATTATTGTAACAAGATTTGTGTTTACTGGAAAAGTTTTGGGATCTAAGAAATAAGGATAACCAGTTTTTGCAGCATGAACAATGTAAGATCACCTACCAAGCTACTTGCACTCCTGTATTTCCTAGGGTTCTCCTGACCATTGACACCTGAAATAGCCATGTCCCATTAATATAAGAAATGAATGGAATTAGTTGAAAAGCAAAGTAAGCTTCTCGGATTCGCAAGGCTACCACATCCAGAGGAAGTGAGTAACAGGTTCAACTAAAGTCTAAGCATGACAAGAAGTATAGATCATACTACCTTAAAAGTTCATAAGAAACTAATGTGAAATAAGACCATTTATTTAAAACATTATAGATGTAAAGACAATCCTTATTTCCAATTTAATATTGGATAATGACAGATGTCATCTGGTTTGAGTAATTTAATAAAACCATTTTTTTGAATAAGGAAGAAGGAAAAAGTTTATGCGAAGATCAATGAGTATCTTACCAATGAAACACCACCTGAGCCAAGCTCACACATCGTCTTCACATTTACTTCTGCAATAAGTAGTCCAGACGCCACCTGCACAATTTTGGATTTCCAAGAATCTTATTAGTGCAGAAAATTGAGGACTGGTTTGTTTATGAGTGGGATGGAGGAAAGTTAAAGAGGAATCAGATGTAGCTGTCAGAAATATAAACAATAACATTTTATTTATGTGGAGGTTATTATATAGAAGAAGGCAACTAGAATTAAGTAATCGACTTTTACACGTGTACTGATTTTCCACAGATTCTTGAGAAACCAGATAAGAAAATGAAAAAACTGACAAAAATAGAAAGAATGTTGAATCAATTACCATATAAATCCAGCATATAATGCAAACTACTGCAGAGGCTAAAAATCCAGATTCTTGTGTGACTGCAGGAATAGCAAGAATACCTGCACCTATCTATTCAAGACACAAAGATGTTACTTTCCTGCTAGTCCTTTCATTCATGTTAATTAAGAGCAAAACAATAGGTGATACGATACCAACCAAGAAAGAATCTGCAATCAGAAGGTGCTCGTGAATTGTTGATATTCGTAGAAGAAAATTTCTAGAACAATCAAAATACAAATAATGTACATAGCTAGGAAAAACTCATGTATTCATATTTTGAAATTTGGCAACCACTCTCTTCGTCTTCGTGCAATTCACATTACTTTCTCATACTCAATTTAGGACAATCAAAATCTTTCACCTTAATCAGGAAAATATATTAAGAAATGAGTGGCCAAACAGGTTGCTTCATTACTTCCTCATACTTCTAAATACAGTGCTTTAAAGTTATACTAATATTTAATAAATTGAAGTTTCTGGTAGAATTACACTGGATAGGACGCTATCTTTCAGTAACGTAAATTTGGAGATTTATTGAATAGCATGAAAATGATGACGTCCTGAGAAAGGGAAAGCAATTTCGGGACATATAGAAGATTAGTTGTTTCAAAAGCAGCAGAAAGTTGACTGTGCAGAAGTACCAGCTTTGACATGTACATAAATTTTCGGATGATGCTATGTGAATATATATAAATAAAGTACAAACACATGCACAGTTCACATATTGAGAAAGGGAGAGAAAACATACAGTGGTACCAGCAACAAGAAAAATGGCACTGCTGAGACTTCCTGGAGAATTGAGGATGACACTTAAGAAAATACATAAAACATTCAAGATCTCCATAAAACAAAAATTCTAAAAGAACTTTTCTTTTACATTTCGAGCATAAAGAGCAAAGCTTTCGGCTTTAATATCAGCGCCAATACCAATCCAACTAAAGTGCTGAAATATTTGAAGGCAAAATTTTCTTTAAATAAGGTAATCCTACAAAACATTTCATGGATTGTTATTCATCCCATTAAAATTCCTACATTATTATTCACCACATTAAACAATCCATGCATTATTGCATAACTAACATGGCAACCAAACGACCCTCCTAAAGTATTAATTTTACCTGAGCTAAAAGTTTCAATATTTAACTTAAGGAAATGTCATTGATCACTGCAGGGGCAGATGGAGGCTTAGGTTACTGGTTCAATAGAACTCAGTATAGTTTGAGCAAATCCTTTATGTGTTAAATAATTCCTTTCCTTTTTAGTACTTTGCAAAAAAATGTCTTTCATTTTTTCGGAGCTCCTTAATTCTAACTTTTCACATGGCCACAAGATTATAGATCATTTTAGTACATTCTACGAATATTTAGTTTATAAACACATTCTTTACTTTCTTAAACTTCATGTAAGTCAAAACTAGACAAACAAATTGAAACGGAGTGAGTACTAAATATACTAAGATATCATTCTTTTCGGGACTAACTAAAAAGGAAATTAGTAATAAATATGTACAAAAATAAAGTTGAGAACTCAATTACCAACTTAAGGTCATTGTAATTACAATTCAAAACCACAAAGTTCAAATCATGAATTCTCCTCTTTCCCATTATAGTCAAGGCATATGAAAGAGTGAAATACCTGGTTCCCTCTTCAAAGTAGCTTGATTGAGGTTAGAAAAAAGTCTTTCAAAATCATAAACTTGTTCCTGATACCCATTTTTTCCTTCAATTTCTTCAGTTTTTTGTTCAGTGGACTGTCTTTGAGAATAACACTTAAAAAAAGTTGATGACTTTGAGCTTTTAGAACAACATTTGGGGAAAATCTTTGATGGTACCAAACAAGAATTAGAAGAAAATCTATGAAATGGGTTTTTAGTATGAGGAATAGAAAGCTTGAAATGAAGTAATAGAGAAGAAGATGATGAAGAAAAAGCCATTTTTAGGGGTAAGGGGTGGAGGGTTTGCCCTTTTCTTGATTTTTCTTCTTTTTTCTTTGGTTTTTCTGCTCTACAGCTCTCTCCCTCTCTGTCTCTCAGCCAGTTTCTTTTTGGCTTTGGGTTGAATGGGTGAGAAAAAAGGACTAATAAGAACAACATAATGTCTCGGGGCGGAGCTAGTAAGAGTTCAAAATCGAATTAGTTCGAAGTTAGATATGTCGATTTGATTGACATGATTTAGATTAGACATAATACATAAACATGACTTTCAACTTAGTTTCAGCTGACAACTATGTCCTCTAACTTTGGTTGTGCACAAGTAGACACTTAAATTTGTATAAAATTGAACAAGTAAACACACATGTCCTACGTGGCATAATACACGTAAAACGCCACATAGAACACAAAATTGTCATATAGGATGAATGTGTATATTTGTTCAATTTTATATAAGTTTAAGTCTACTTATGCACACTCAAAGTTAAATGTCATAGTTATCAGCTGAAATCAAGTTAAGTGTCATGTTTTTGTATTATGTGTTTAGATTATAAGGAGTTAGTTTTGTATTTAGTCTGAATCAGTTCAATTTATATGTTGACTTGATTGACATGACGCTAAATAACCATGATTTATTGCATGCGTCAAAGGAATAAGTAAATTTGTATGTTAATTCAGATTTGTGTTTAGTTTGGATTAGTTCAATTTTTGATTGATATGAATTATGATCATAAATCATCAAGATTTATTGCATTCATCAGAGGAATAAGTAAATTTGTACGTTTAGATTATTTATGTAATTTCGAAACTTTTAAATTTGTTGACTTGATTGACATGACAATATATTATTGTGATTTGGGGCATGCATCAAATGCATAAGTAAATTTGTTCGTTAATTAAAATTATGAATTTACACTAGATAAGTTTAACTTTAGATACGTCGACTTAATTGACATGACAATAAATTAGCAAAATTTATTGGAAAGTAAATTGATATGTTAATTTGGATTATAAACTTAGGTCAGAATTTTTAGAAATGCTGACTAGATTGACATAACGATAAATTACTTTGATTTAATATATGCATCAAAACACAAGCAAGATTTATTGCATGTATTGAGGAAAGTAAATTGATATGTTAATTTTAATTAGGATTTTGTTTTTCTTTGTACATGGTTCAATTATAGTAGTTTTCTTACTATAAATGATTTTTGTCATTTTTATTTTATTTTAATTTAGCTTGTGGTCGGCCATGAAAATTATGAAATTTGAAGAGAATGGTTTTTATTTTCAAAGTAAAAATAGTATTCAAAAATTAAGTTATGTTTGACTGTAAATATAAATATAAATTAAAATTAATTTTAAATTTTTTACAAGTTAATTAAGATGTATTCTATATTTTCTTAGAGAACATTTTTTAAGAAAATAAGTAAATTTTTATTTATTCTTTTGTGTTTGGCACGCAAGCAAAAAGTAAATTCTAAAAAATGTTTATGCATAATCTAAACAAATAATATGCAAGATGAGGTGGATAGTGGGGGTGAGAGCTACGGGAAGCAGGTAAAGATGAGATGTACTGGAGGATGAGAAAGACACAAAAAATGAGAAATGACACTCATTTTCACTACTTCCATTAGGAAAATCATTTTCCTGAATTTTATTTTCCTAAAGAAAATATTTTCAAAAAAACTTTGACCAACTCAAGAAAATTATAAAACATTTTTTCTAAAAAATCTCCACAATACTGATTTAGCAGGAACTTACTTGATGTAAAGAGGAGAAAGAGAAAAGAGGCATTAAACCAAGCAATTGCATGCTTTTTTTTCATAATATGAAGATGGTAAATGCATCATAAGAGCCAACATACATAAACAACATTCTGCTATTCTCTTTTTCACATCACTTTGTTTTTTATTCACCCAAATCCTCTACCCCTATTTTCTACAGGGAGGGAGAAGAAACAAACTGCCTTGGTAAGCTAAAAAGGTCTCTCTCTTCAAAGGGAGAGGTCCAGTGATGATAACCACCCGTCGCCGACGTCCACTCATGGGAACCACCCACCACAGACGTCTGCTGATGAGAACCACCTGCTGCAGACGTCAGCTGACGAGAACCACCCGCTGCAGATGTCTGCTGATGAAAACCACCTGCTGCAGACGTCTGCTGACGAGAACCACCCGCTGCAGATGTCTTCTGATGAAAACCACCTGCTGCAGACGTCTGCTGACGAGAACCACCCGCTGCAGATGTCTGCTGATGAAAACCAACCGCTGCAGATGTCTGCTGATGAAAACCACCTGCCGTAGACATCCACTCACGAGAACCACCTGTCACCGATGTCTCTGCTGTACTCACTCCTCCAACCTGCAACCCGGGGTTCGGAACTCCAATCTCATTGGTCAGAACAGGTTTTGAAGTAGACTTTGCAGCGATTCCACGGTAAAATGAATCATATTTAGGATCATAGTGTTCCAATAAAGAGTTTGTTGTTCGCCACATACCACCTGTTCCTGATGATGATGAACCGTGATCTAAACTCCAGTCTATGTTTTTGTAATCTAGGTGCAGAACTGTACCACCACCGCTGTTCCAGTCAACAGGAGACGGCAGCCCATAACTACCATGGGTGCCCAACCCGGAGAAGAGTCCGAGTGATGAAGTTGCAGGAACCAATTGTGTCTGTGATGAACCACCTGTCCAACTCCACAAATTATTTCCCCAGCTAGTTCCTGGAGATTCGAGTGTCCCGTAGATGGAAACAAATTGTTCTGGTTGTTGGTGCTGTTGATAATGAGGTTGGTTATACAATTGGTGGTTAGAGCTGGCATCATTAGTGATCAAGCTTCTTGTGCCAGTTATATGTGGATTCATACCACTGGGTCTCACTGTTCCAACAATATTAATAGGAAAAAATGGCTCTGCTGTTTCTGGAAGTGAGCTTACATTTGAGGTGGGAGTGTGCCTGGCATTGACAGACGAGGGTTGTTGCATGACTATAATTGGTTCTCTCACAGTTCCTACTGGTAGATTCTTCAATTCATTTCCAGCAGCCACATAATGAGCTTCTGTCTTGGCGGGTGGAAGTGACACCTGCAAAGAAGATGACAAAGAACAGGAAACAGAAGGATTTGATCCGGGATCTGGAAACCTTTTGTCAACAGGTACCGACACCTGAGGTGCCTTGCCCCGGTCCAATTTTGGCTCAGTCCTTTCCAGCAAGGGTATGTTGTTGCTCCCAGGATCCATAGAAGGCCTTACTGGGGCAACAACTTTACTATAATTGAACTCTTTATCATCTGTCTTTGCTGGTATTGTACTAGATGATGAAGGTTTAACATGTATCCTTGTTAAGTTCTTGGTGGCGCCAATTGGTATCTTGTTGTTGCCCATAGTAGGAGGATGGCTAGTTTCTTCTGGCTTGGGCGGCACAGAGGGGGGCTCCTGCTTTTGTGATCTCAACATATCTTCAGCCCTCTCAAGATCGCCCTCACAGGTTACTATTGCTCTTTCGACATCCTGCTTGGAGCAATTAAATCTAATTTCCATGTCCGCAATGCGAGAAAACTCTTCTGATATGTCAATTTTCAAATTACCCTCAGTATCAGCACTTCGTGTCTCGTATTTGTTTGCTTCTTCGCTTCCTTCTAATAACCATGCTACTGATTCTTCTACTTTGCCTTCATTCAGAATAAGAGCCAAAGTTGCCTGTTCCGAAGAGAACCCCATAGCCACAAACTGCCCAGCAAGTGTTTCAAGCTTTCTTGACATGAGATAGCCACTACATTTCTCATGCAGCTCTTGTGCTCGTCTTTCCTTCTGACGTTGATGCTTCCTCTCATTTTTCTGACGGATTTTTTCTCGCTTGTCATTATCAGTGCCAACTGAGGTTTCTTGTCGGAGAGGAAGTTTAGAAGTTTTCTCTTTGTGGTCCTCCTCACCAGACCAGCTACCATTATTGGAAACAATTTCATACTCTCCACCAGCTCCATGAGAGTGCCCACTAAGGTCATCTCTCTCATCAATGCTTCTGAAACGACCATTGACGTGGAGAGCAGCATTTGCAGTCACGGGAGCTGGGTCAAATGTTTGGAATGTCCCAAAAACAGGATTGTATCCACTACCACTAGAAGGCTTTGAAGCAATTTTGGGTGGTTCTTTACTCACCTTTTTATCCTTTGACTTGGACCTGGCTGCTCGAGACATCACTGCAGCTTCTAATTCCGAGACCTACAAAAGTTAGGAGCTGATTAGGTAAGCAAACAACTAATGCAACTTCAAGCAGACAATAATTCTAAAGCAAATATTTTTTCATAAGTCAATTCTAAAGCATCACAAGGAGCAAAAACCAAGCTATTTACCTAATTGAACCAGCCGACATCAGCAAAAATAAACATATTGAGTTGCCCAATTTTTTAACTAGTTTGATGAGAAAAGTATTTCTCAGACATGCAGGATCAGAGGAAATGATCGATAAGTAGAGGCCTGCACCCATCCCAAATATACAGTGACATCAAAGACAAATAATATTTTCTTCTTTCATTTTCTAGGTGATAGACATCTCCTATCAACTGTAGACAAGATATGACTACAAATGAGAAAGGACAACACTTAATCGCTAAACAATTTTAAGATCTTTGCCTAGAACAAAAGTTAGGTTTTAACTAGCCAGCCATGTACTAGCAAATGTCTACATCGGTATCTCAACAGACCATATAAAATTCATAGTAATCAGAAAAACAAGTTCTAAGATTCAAATAGTTGATAATTCAAGGGGTATAGGCTAAAACATTGTCCAAAGTCACATGAGCAAAGGAAAATGACCGACTTGCACATGAAAACTGTGAACATGTGTCATTACAGTATGCTTTCATCAATTATATAAACATGATGAGAAGATGATCAGATGCCAAAAAGATTCCTGCTAAATGTGGTGCTAGTGACAGTATGGTCATAATTGATGAAAGCATACTGTAACAGTGCGGTCAAAAAACAAGAAAAGATATCCAAGTACCACCACATCAGAGTGCCAAAGTAAAGCAAATATAGATTAATATGTGAAAGAGCTATGCCAACAGGAAAACCAAGGCTCAACATAGGTAATTAGCAGAGGAACATCCATTCAGGTAATCAAACTTACAAAGAAGGTTTGTTTCTGCTTCATCAATAAAAAAACCGTGGTTTTGTTTCTACCACCCATTGGTTTTGTGCCCTTCAGCAGTTGTAAGTATTTTAATGTTATTTCCAAAATTATCTATCCACCCCCAAAGTGGTATCTGCTTTTAATGATCAATCACCAAATTACCGGAATATGAATATCGTACCGAATGCTGAACGCCCACCCGCAATGAGTTGTTTACCGTATATATGGGTAACATTAATGAGTGATTTAGATCTCCTAATTGACCTATGCCGACAAATTCATAATATTAGGGCTTGAGAGTGGAGATCTGACTCCAATACATGAATTTCTCTAAAAACTAACATGTCAAATTTTGGACAAATTGTGAGTATATCTTGTCAAAACATTTTTTCCTTCACTACGTAATTACTGAATTACCATACCAAAGTTTGATTAACCTAACCAACTTTCAAAGTTCAGTATTAGGTATCTACTTTCAATTCCCGATTACCGCCCACCTCTAATACACAATATAGTCCCATAAGTGCGGTCTGGTGGGAGGTGGCAGGTATCCCATGGGAAGAGAGGTGATTTCTTCCCATATTTGTCTTAAGCCTTAGTGGACAGAGTAACCTAGTACATTTTGCTGGTGGGAGGTGACAAGTATACCATGGAACTAGTTGAGGTGCGCGAAGAAAAAAAAAACTTAAGTGTATACAAACACTACACATTCCTTGACTTGCCATAGGTAAATTCTTACTTGAAATGAACAATCTAACCATGGAAGCCAACATTCCCTTTATCATTTTACTATCATAAAGAAAGAAGACCCCATAAAAGAGAGATGAAAATCAATCTTTTTTCAAATGAATATAGCTACCAGAAAGCTCAATCCTTTTCACTTCTCAAATTCCCATTTCACACACAAACCCTCCCCCCTCCTTCCCCTCCATCCATTTCTTCAGCTGAAAAAAAACAATTCATACACCTCTATACACAACTTCCACTCTTCATTCAAACAAATCAAACCATTCCTCCATTACCACAACAAACCCCAAACCCTAAACACAAAAATTCAAAACATACAAAAAAAAAACTGAAAGGTATACAATTTCATAAAATTAACCAAATGGGTATTCAAAAAACATCCAAAAAATCAAAAAATTCAGCATAACATCAGAATCAAAAAACTCCATTAAAGATTGATCATAACAAGAACTTCAAAAAACAGAAATGCTAAGCAAACATACCTGAATAGGACGGATCGATCGATGAAAAAGGGTGTTGAAGAAGATGAAGAAAAATTGTGCGAAAAATGCGGTGTAAGAAAGAAGAGAGCTTGTAAGAATTGTATATATATAGAGAGAAAATACAAATAGGAAATACTTAAGAGAAAGAGAAAAATAAATGCAATATAATTACAAGATATATGTAATATAGACCAATTTTTTATTTTTTTATTTTTATTTGGGGGGTGAAGAGGAGGGGATGGGGGTGTTGGTGGCGTGGAGGTGCGGGGGGGGGGGGGGGGGGG
>JAJOOH010003441.1:0-16796 GCA_029582605.1 Solanum gracilifrons | reverse complement strand
CACTTGGTGACGTTAGTCGGGCTCGTCGATATCATTTGGCGAGTCGTTAATCATGCTTTAATTCGCCTTTGTCTCTGTTGATCCAGGCTTCAGGTGTTCGAACATCATTTGGTGATCCCGTCCGAGTCTTCTTTTCTCATTCGGTGATTTTTCGATCATCACCTTTGTTTGCGTTTTGAAATTCCATTTTATCATCCGACACTGTCAAATTCGGTGGCATTCACCCTATTTGACTTTTGCATTCGACGCATTGCCATTTATGTATGACTTTGCTAACCAACCTTGAGAAATAAGTCCAGTACACTGTTAGTTTGGGCAATATCATGCTCGTTAGGCGATTTACCCTTCTTTTTTGGCGATCATTAGAGTGTAATTTACACTTCTTCTTACATTTTTGGCCATTCCTTCAAACATTCATCCTTGCCTTGTCCCTTAGCCTTCATAGCTGAAAATAATTAAGATTTCATTAGAATAGGACATAATTAGGCATTGAGAACACTAATTATTGAGCTAAATAGGCCTCAAATGAGTGCAAATCTACCGCTCATCAACACCCCCAATTTAAGCGTTTTCTTGTCCTCAAGTTAATCAAGAACACAATTTCATTAATAAGGGTGTTTACAACAATATTCAATGAGAGCTAGCATGCGGATGCCACTCCAAGACTAATCTCAATAATATGCTTCACTCTATCAGGATCAAAAAGCTTCAATGATGACTAGTCGGTTTCAACACTAGTTCAAGCTGACTATAGCTTCTTTTCTAATGCAAGACCATGTTGCAGTAAATGAATTCAATTGTCCTCACATCAAGAACGATTCCGTGCTCTCACAATGCAAATCAACAAAGAAATAAGGAAGTAATGCAACTCTCACTCTCTCAAAAAAGAAATGCATGCAAGCTTCGTCCCATTAAATTTGCCATAGTTCCCAATCATCACACAACCTAATTCATGAAAGATCTCAAGCGCCTTTTAGGCTTGTACTGGGAATGAGGGTTAAGGTATGGTCAATATGGTTTAGTGACTTCACCTTTTCAATGCATTGTTGCAATCATATTTATCTCTTCTCAATTTCATTTCATTCTTTTTCATTTGAGAACTCGAACTTTGACTTCTCACTCATTTTATTTTGAATCCCCTTTATTTCATAACTTCTCTTTTTAATTTCCATTTTTCAAAATGTTTTCATCACAATGACTCTTTCTCTCTCTTTCTTTTAAATGAGGAGGGGTTTCTTCTTTTTGTAACAAACTTCAAAGTTGAGTCTCATTTCATGTTTCTTTGCCCTTCAATTGGCTTTCATTCCTCCTTTCTTTCCACATCCCTAACTTAGGCTTTTGGCCTAAGTTGGCTATTCAAACATAAAATGCTTCAAAAAGGATTTTGGGTGAGAAGGTAGGAACAATTTCGCTTAACAAGTTTTATTTTGGTTTTTTCAACAAATGGTGTAGGCTCAAATGGTGCCAAAATTGATGCACATCCTCACAAAGTAGTAATACAAAATATAGAAATTTGGGTTCACTCTTAAAATTGTTGTCCAAGATCACGCCTTATATTTACGAAGGTTTAGACATTTAGACTAATAAGACAAATTTTACGATTCTACACACATGCTTTCAAGTGAGAAGTCACCACACATGCATGGCACTTCAAATTCACTAATTTAGCATAACCCAAAAATATCAAAAGCGTATGTGTGATTTTCATTGAATAACTCATATCAAAATGCAGCTAGTCAACAAAAGATTTGAAGAGATCTCTCAAAAGTACAACAAAATTGATTTCATTCTCATGAAACCAACACTATATATCATGCTCATCATGAGAACTATTAAAGACATCGATATTGAACACAATAGATCCTTGTATTATTTATCAATGAAAACTCAAGCATTTCACGATTTTCAAAACTCATGGGGGTAGTTGAAAAATTGAGAGAATGATGCTAATAGAGAACAACTAATTGAAACACTATCAAAACAACAAACACATAAAAAAAGGGAATCTTGGCACAAGTGCCTTCCCTCACTAAAAAGGAAAATGCAGTATTTTTAATGCAAGAAATGACATGAGTAAGCTTAGATAGAGGAACTCCCTGAATGATTTTAGGATGGAGCTCGCCGACTGATTCGATAGATTGCCAAACAGGGGATGTTCACCGAATGCGCCTCTAGCTTATGAGAATTTATCCTCCATTTTAGTGGGCCACAATACGATCACCTAAAGTAAATGGGTGAATCACCGAATGTCCATTTTCATCACCGAAAGCTCTAGTGTATCCCCAAATTTTCGCCTCTTAATAGGTGAACTACATCGGGTTCGATCAATCATATCGGCGTATCACTAAATTGGGGATATAGTCCTCCAAAATGGACAATGTGCACCTAAAGTTGAAAAGCCCATTAGGCAAACTCGCTGGAGCTTTGTACAACAGTATCGGCGGATAGAAGAGTTCCTTTCTCAATCACCAATCTTTGCTCAAGTCCTGCACATGTAACACCCACAATATTGAAAACAACTAATGATTGGGTGACCTCCCAAGAAGTGCCTGAGTTAACGTTGCAACACGACATGGATATGCCTTTAAGAATCGTTCAAGTACACCACTTCAACAACTCGCACATCACGACCTTTCCCAAAGTATACCTTCAACCTTGGACCATTGACTTCGAATCTAATCCCCTTTCCATCTTTAATTTCAATTTTTCCATTATGCATTCATTTATGTGATTGTGTAAGGACTTGTCCACTTGGACATAAGCTTGCTCGGGAAGAGTTTCAACCTTGAATTGCAAAGTAGGACTAGCTCCCCCATTCTAAAATCACTAGGCAAGATCTTTACATTATGCCACCATGAACCTTCTCTTTACAGAGAGCAGAGCTTTCATATGCTTGTAGACAAAATCCATCCAACTCAAGGATTTGATGCACACGATTGTTTGAAGCCACTTTCCAATTCAAATTGATCCTTTTCAATGCCTATAAATCTTTGTGCTCTCACTCAATCGGAAAATGATGGGCCTTCCTAAACACTAAATTGTATCGAGAAATACCAATAGGACTTGAATGCCATGTGTCAACGGCCACTGGTAGCCCCTATGCGTAACATGTCGTATAAGACCTCGAGAGGGACCATACAAGCCACTTAGATTTCATCATACAAGAAATAGAATAAATGGAATTAAAAGACAATTCAATATATAAAAGTCTTATAGGACATATCGGAAATCTAAACATCGTCTCAAAGCCATCTAGTACATAAGAATGAGTTCCAAAATGGAAAGTAAGGAAAGACTAAAAACAATAAATGTTTGGTCCTCAAAGCATGAAGACTCACCAAAGCTTGGAATCTCCTCAACGAACTCTAGCCATGAAACTGGGAACCCAGATAGTCGGACCCTACATTTGGGGAAATGTAGGCAAGAGTATGCATTAGTAAAAACTATTTACCAAGTATGATAGCCATGTATAAAACATTTGAAAACATACTTAAAGGAGATACCTTCATGAAATGCAATGATCAAGCAAAAACATGAGATAAAAAGTTAGAAAACATGAGCCATAAAACATGGTTAATGCACATAGTCATCATCTTAAACATGTATGAGATACTTCCTCGAAGTAACCTTAGTTTTTCATAACTTGCTTGTGGGAAGTAACCTTAACCGACATATAAGACCATGAGAGCTATTATCATGGAATCTAGTGTGTTCCCCACACCGAAAAAGGGGTTGTTCTCCTTCCCAAAGTAAGTACCATGAACTTCTAGCTTATGTGGAGTTGGGGTCGAGTCCCAAGGGAGTAGTTTTTCCTTCAAATTCGAAGATGAAGTTGGCAACAATCTCTTCAATGAAACACTTTTTACGCCTTTATGGGTTGAGTTTTAAATGTCAAATTTCACTCCAATTTCATGAATCAACACGAAATAAACAAATAGTAAAGTAGAACTTGGGGAATTGACCAGCCAATTGTCAAATTTTACTTTAGAGAGTAAATGTTGATACTCATAATAGGGTAATTTGTTGTGGGTGGGTCGTGCCTTATATAAGATAACTTTATTTCAAGCAATTACCTTTTCTATGTTGAATTCTCTCGAACTTCAACACTAATCGAAAGATACCCAACCTTTTGTCCTCATCAAATCCACTCTCTCGAGCTGGATACAAAGGATAGATTCCGTATTTCACTCTCTCGAGCTAAAATCCAGGTAACCCACTACTAAGGATGCTAAGTTTGCTACCTTGGTTCTGTGCCTCTCTCTCTCGCAAGCTCACAACACTAAACTTGTTACACTAAATATGCAAAACAACTTCAAAATGCAGCAGTAACTCAGACCCACTTCAAATTAACCCAATTATGTGCAATTGAACAATACCCACTTAGCAAAACTTAACAATTGGCTTCATAGTCAAAACCCCAAGAGAAGGGTTTTAGCCACTCATATCAAAAGTAGAAAAATCAACATCCATCCTCACTCCCATATGTGAGTACAAAAGAAGAATTATATGAGGAAATCAACTAAAAATCTTATCTATTACAAAATCTCAAAGAAAATCTTGCTAAAATCACTTGCAAAAGCTTTTGGTAGTGTTTTCTCTCTAAGTAATTTCTTCCTCACGTTTCTGAATAACTTTCTCACTCTAGCCAAAATTAATTTAAACAAGTCTGATGTGTCACTGTTTAAGACCACTCAACGAGGTAAGTCGGGTGTCGCTGATAGATCGACGATTCACCAATTGTTCTTCATCTCGCCTTCATTTTTCACTTCTTCTTGGTTTGGCTACTGTAACTTTAGCCGATCCAGGTGGGGGTCACAAAATAACTCCGCGATTCACCCTTTTTCATTCTATCTCACCCATCAGCATTTGCTTGAATCTTCTTTAGCACTTTTGTTGACCTGGTTGTCCTTCTCCGAAAAGATCGGCGACACGTCGAATGGAATTACTGCTTGCCGAATTCACCCCCATTTTAGCTCCAACATTCCGTAATTTTAGGTGGTATCTCGGCAATTTGGCGATTTGCCGAATGACATCGGTGATCATCAGGTCTTCATTTCTTTATTCCTTTAGCTTGCTTTGTTCCTTTCTTGATCAATAGTGTCCATGCATCGTTCCTAAATCCAAATACCTGAAATTCAAGGATTTACATCATTCATTGGCATAAAACATGCATTTGAGGACACTAATTCTATTAAAATAAACCTCTAAATGAGTCCAAATCGTGGACTCATCAACACCCCCAACTTAAAATTTTGCTTGTCCTCAAGTAAAACTCAAGTTCAGCAGTTCAAAAAGGGATATCTCAAACACTGCTACACAAGTTTCAATCATGAATGCACACAAAAAGACTCAACATACTCATGTAAGGATCAATTGTGCACTCAAAGATTCAAGTTGTGACTCACCACAATCAAATATTCTCAAGTTCGTAATATTTGCTTCAAATGCAAGTTCAAGCTCAACAAAGGTACTCAAATGCCCTCACACAAAGAATGATTCCATATTCACACACAATGGTTCACAATTCAAAGCTCCGAAACCACATGCAACACTCACACTCACAAAGATAACATAATGCATGATTTCACCCATAGGTTTTCCCGTATTTTCCAATCAACAGTTGCTTCAGATCACTCAAGGTCAAAAAGGTCTTTTCAAGGATCGTAATGTGGCTGAGTGCAAATGTATGGTCATTTAGGCTCAATGGCTATAGTCCTCATGAAATGTGGTGTTAACAACACTTCCTTTCCTTTTCTTCATCATTTTTTCATTCGTGCCCACAAGTCATCCCATTATTCACTTTCCATGGACGGTTGGAAACCCCATTTTCTTTGTATTTTCACAACTTTATTCCACAACTTTTTTATTCTGTTTATTTTTCATTATTTCCTTCTTTTTCTCTCTCTTTTTTCTTTTTTGTATGAAGGGGTTCCATTTTCTCAAAACCATGGGTTAAAAGGGACTTTTTTTTACTTCTTGATTTACCTTCTCTTTTCACCATAACCCCTTAGGCTTTTGGCATAAATTGGCTATTCAAACAAACCATAAATTATGAGGATTATGAGTAATGGATCAAGAAAGGTCACAATGTTATCAAGTTTCTTCTAAGAAAAGGTTAAGGCTCAAAGAGTGTTCAAAAGGGGTTCACACACTCAAAAGGCAGGCCACAAAAGAGGAATAATATCAAATTATTTCACACTCTTCAAAGTTGACTAAGATCATCTCAAGAGATTGCCTTACTTAGTCAACCGGACCAACGGGGTAAATTCTAGGTGTCATCACACATGGTTCATGGTAAGCTCATCACACAAGGCATATACACCAATGTCAAAACAAGACTCCACACTTTCGCTAGTGTGCAATGCTCATCATAAGAGACTCAATTCGATACTTGGCTAGTCACAAAGAGATGCAAAGAGTTCACATATTGCCTATGCAACTTCATTTGGCTTCATTGTAGCCGCACATTCATTTTTGTTCGATTATGAGCACTGTTCAACTCATCAGTATTGATCAAAACCGATACTCAAATTTGTAAGTGAACAACCACATTGACAAACAGGAGAGGTGGCATAAAGAGTAGGAGGTTTGTTGAGGACACTGACCAATTCCCACCCCCCACCAAAAGCATTCAACATTGTCCTCAATATGGGTACAGAACGGCATTACCGCAAATAAAACAAAATAAGAATAATAAAGAAAGACTAATAAGAAATGAAAACATTCTAGTGTGTAAGCAAGTAGAAAAGGGTAACGAGCAATCTTTAGTAAACGCCTAGTTGGTGAGAGAGTAAACAAGTTGCCGAATGCTTTGGCGATGGACCTAATGTTCTTCAGATCGCCCTTAGTTCCAATTGACTGCACTCCTAGAGAAGGGCAGATCGACAAAAATGTAGGAGGTCGCCGAACAGTACAACGACTAGCAGAATGGACTCAGAATATCGCCGGACTATTCTTGAGGGACGTGATCAACGTCGAAGGAAAAAGGGTGAGGAAAGTTGGGTCGCCTAAGCACATCGGCGACTCACCGAATGGTGAAGATATTCTGCTGAATGTTCCAGAGTCTGAGCTCCATTTTTGAGGTCCATAAAGCGGACCTATTTCAGTTCACTAAACGGGTTCGGTGACTCGCCAATAACGCTTTTGTCTCACTCATGATTCAGCTACTACAAAATCAACAACCATATTATTTAAATACACTAACATTTGGGTTGCCTCCCAAGAAACGCCTTATTTAACATCGCGGCACGACGTGGAAATGCTCTTAGGCATCTTCCAGGTTCACCACCTCAATCAAAGAGATCTCCTGGCACTCTCCAAAGTATAACTTTAAGCATTGGCCATTCACCTTAAATGCAGGTCCTTCTTGACCCTCAACTCCTAGGACACCATTGGTGAAGACTCTTGTCCCTCTAAATGGTTCTGACCATTTGGACTTGAGTTTTCCAGGAAAGAGTCTAAGTCGGGAGTTGTATACTAACACCCAATCTCTTACCTTGAACTCTCTCTTAAGTATCTTTGCATCATGCCACTTCTTCATCATTTCCTTGTAGAGAGCTGAGCTTTCGTAAGCTTTAAAACAGAATTCATTCAACTTGTTTAAGTGCTCTACTCTCTCTTTTGGGGTTTTTGTCCAGTCCAAATTCAGAGCTATCAATGCCCACATTGCTTTGTGTTCTAACTCGACTGGTAGATGGCAAGACTTCCAAAAAACTAACTGATACGGAGACATAGTGTAACAACCCAAAAAATTGATAGGTGAAACTAGAGCCTAACATTTGAGTTTTAGAAGTTTTTGCATAAATGTGAAGTTGTAATATAGTCCAAAATTTTGACTATGTATAAGTTCAAGAGAGGGTTCAAGGAAGGCGAAATGCATCGCTGCCCTTAGAAGATCCCTTGAACTTTGCCTTAGCCGTGTGGGCAAAAGGTATTTGTTCAAGAGACGCTTCAAGGGACGTGAAGCAGTTCACTGTTCTTGAAGGGCCTCGTGAACAATGCCTTAACCATTTTTAGCATAAAGGCTGTTCAGTTGAGGCTTCAAAGGACATGAAGCAGTTCACTGTCCTTGAAGAGCCTCATGAACTTTGCCTTAGCCATTTTTGGCAAAGTAGGTAGTTCACTTGAGGCCTCAAGGGACGTGAAGCAATTCACTGTCCTTGAATGGCCTCGTGAACTTTGCCTTAGCCATTTTTGGCAAAGTTGGTAGTTCATGTATGGGTTCAAGGGACTTGAAGCAGTCCACGACCCTTAAAGGGTCCCTTAAAACAATTACGTAGTTGTTTTTGGGAAATCCAAGGGAGGCATAAAAAGGGGTAATTTCATAATTTCCTTTTTAGCATAAATTAAAAGGGTATAATCTATTTTATTTTTAAATAAATATATATATATATAAAATTAATAGGTCATTTGAATACTCCCATGGATATGCCTTAGCTTTAAAAAAACCAAAGGCAAAGTCCAACGGAGGGTCCAAGGCTAGTGGACCACTTCAAGGACCTTAAATACTCCCTTGGACTTTGCCTAAGTTTTATTTGGCAAGTCAATGTGGGCAAGGGGCATTTTCGTAAATATTATTTTTAAGTTAAATTAAGAAGTGGGTATATTTTATATTATTTCTAAATAATTATATAAGGTATTTTATGTTAAAATACTCCCAAAATAAAATCATTTTTCACAACACCTACTTAAAAAAAAAGAGTTCATCTTCCCCTCCTCTCCAATATTTCTCTCTCTAGACTTAAGAAGAAGAAGAAGACATTGGAGCTAGCATTGCTAGGGTTTTAACATTCTTTCACAAATTTCTTGGAGTTTCTCCATTGATTCTCAAGGAATCAACTAAGGTATGGTTGCTCTTCACTCTTGGGATATTTTCCCCAAGAGGCCCTCTCAAAATTGGATTTCAAAGTTCCCTAAATTCTAGGTTTTACTCTCAATTTCGTGGGTCACTTTTCAAATGTGTTTTCATTGAATTATAATGACTAATTATGGTGGTATATGATGATTTGTGGATGAATTAATGACATGTTGATGGTTTTTGAACAAATCCCCACAAGACCCATGAATTTCCCCTTCTTTCTCACTTTAAACCATAGTATGACTTTAATGGTGAATTAAGGATGAAGATCTAATATGTAATTGTGGGATTCATTATTGTATTATGATGTTTCTATATATGATGGTTGATTATCAATGAATTAGTGTTGCATCTTGATATGAGCCTTGAAGGCTATGAATGAAGGTTGTCTAATTGATGAATGTTCATATATTGAATTGTTGATCCACTTATGGTGGAGGTGCTGCTTGATTGTAAATTGTAGTGATTGAGTTATGTTCCTATTCCCTACAACCCCGAGTGTTGACAAGTATGCTATGACATGAACATGATTGTTAAGCTATCATTATGGTAGTGTTAGTATGATGAATAGAAGGTAAATCTCATGAACACTATATGACTATGCTATGAATGAACATTATTTTATGTTGATGGTTTTATGATGAAAGGTTATTCTCATTTTAGAACTTATGAGCTATATGATGAATGATGGGTTGAATTCCTAATGCATTCCTTCTTGAATTAGTGTGTAAGTAAGGGCCTAATACTTCTTCAAATGGGATATGAGCTTAGCACCGAGTGAACATGAATATGAGATGGAAGCTTTTACGTTTTGCAAGTCCGGCTTCCCATATGGGTTTCTTCTAGGTTTAGCAAGTCTGGGTTCCAAATATATATATGTTGTCTCATGAGATGGAAACCTTCTATGTCTAGCAAGTGAGGGTTTCTAGTAGCAATCTCCTTGTTCCTTAACTATGTTTGCCGACATATGTATTAGCTAGTGGATCCACTTAGATGCTATTATGTTAGTTCTACCTTGGCAAGAAGAACACTCTCTCTCGGTGTGGGAGTAGAACACTGGATTCCATGTAAGCTCACATGGTCTATGTCGGTTAGTGGTAATATCCCTTTGTTTCTAAAAAATGGTCTAATGTATGAAAATGACTTATGTAAATGACTTATGAACTCTAACTAGGACTACTTGAGGGATACTACTTAGTATAGGTGAGGGTATGGGACTTTACCTATGCGTTGCACAATTGGGTTCTTTGAGTAGTTCTTGTGTGAGTCCTTTATATGTGGTAAGGTATGGATGATGTTAAGGTTTCACCTATTATGATGTTGATTATGTATGTGACTACACTTGTGTCTTCTTGATGGCTTTACTTAGTATATATGGGGGTTATGGGACTTCATATGTACATTGCACAAGTAAACTTGAAAGGGGTTCATAAGTGGTGTCCTATGATGGTATGATGTAATGGAATTCTAATATGTAAGGTATGGGTTATGGCTTATTGTTATGATCATGAATGTCTCTTTATCTTGTAATGTGGATTTGCTAAATGTTCCTTGAATATGCATTATGGATTTTAACTTGAAGTAGCATGTTTTCGAGTAAAGGTCCCTTTGATGCGTGTTTTAAATGGCTTTAATTTCATGCCTTCCATACTGAGTATAATTGTTTGTGCTAACCCATATTTCTTCCTTCTTCTAATTAGTGTAGGTTCCGGGAGGTGATTGTGGTACTAAGATGTTCAAGCTTGGTCTTAGACTTTCTCCAAGACTTTTTGGTATGTTCTCAAGTTTCGAGGACACACATTATGACACTTACGTTTTTTATATTGTAATAGACTATTAGACTTCTTATGGTCTCTAATTGAGACTCTTATCTATACTTAGATGGTTTCATTGAGATGGTGATGTCTAGACATTTTACTTTCTATTTTCTATTATGAGACACTCTGACATTGACGTCGAAAAGTTTTTTTTTTTTTTAATTTCTGCATTATTTAATGTCTATATGCAATGACAAGTATGCTAAGGGCTTGTATAAGACTCCTTCAGGGTCAATTACGATGTATTACGCCTAAGGGGTGCTCTCAGGGAATGACAAACTTGGTGTCAGAGCCTAAGGTTAATTGGATTATATTAGGGTTGATGTGTCATGAAACCACATTGAGTAGAGTGTTGTTCATAAGTGTGAAGCATGCCACACTTATGAATGAGAGGCTATAAGATGCTTAGGAACTTTCACTTCTTGATTACTCATTGATCGTGCATCAAGAGTTTTAGTGTTATTAAGTTTTCCTTCTAATCCTTTTCTTATGCTTATAGGCTTTGAATACAAGAAGGACTAATGCTAGGAGGGCCGGAGAGGAAAATGTGAATGAGGAGGTTCCCCCTGATGTTCCTCAAAACCCTCAAGCTCCTATTGATGTAGTGGCTATGTCTAATATGGAGATAATAGTGGCCCTTCATACCGTGACTCAACTCATGACGACACAAATTCAAGCCATCACCACTCAAGCTCAAGCTTTGACGGACCATGCTAATCGAGATGAGGGGCCACGGGCAAATCCCAATGCTAGTACCATGGCCTCAAGGCTGAGAGATTTCACCCGTATGAATCCTCCTATGTTCTTTGGCTCCAAGGTCAATGAGGACCCATAAGAGTTCGTAGAGGAGATCTACAAGATAGTGTATACTATGGGAATTACTTCCGTTGATAAGGCCGAGTTGTCCTGGTATCAATTGAAGGATGTGGCCCAAACTTGGTACAATCAATGGAGGAATAATAGGGCAATAGGTGCGGGTACTATTACTTGGGAGATTTTCAAGAACGCTTTCCTTGATAGGTTTTTTCCCCTTGAAAAGAGAGAGGCAAAAGTTGAGGAGTTCATCAATATCCGTCAAGGAGGGATGAGTGTCCAAGAATACTCATTGAAGTTCACGAAGTTATCCAAGTATGGTCCATTCTTGGATTCTAATTCAAGGGACGAAATGAGTCATTTTGTCACCGGTGTTTCCGATGCTATAGAAGAAGAATTCCGGGCGGCAATGCTCCATGATGACATGAATATCTCTAGGTTGATGGTACATGCTCAACAAAGGGAAGAGTCAAGGCTTAGAAAGAGGAATAGGGAGGTAAAGAGGCCAAAGGCCGATGAGGGAAATTTATCTAAGGGTAAGTTTGAAGGTCAAGGTGAACCAAGGTTTAAGAAGAGGTTTCCCAACCCAAGTCCTTCCAATGCTCCAAGGCCCAACAAAGGTAGGGTTTCTTCCCCTAGACCACAAGGAGGAAAAGGTGGTGGTTCTTATGTTGATAAACCTAATTCTGAAAAGTGTGGCAAGAACCATCAAGGCAAGTGCCTAGTCGGCACATACAATTGCTTTAATTGTGGAAAGAGTGGTCATATGAGGAGAGATTTCCCTATGTTGAAGGTTCAAGGGAGGGAGAATAAACAAGCACAAGCAAGTGGGTCTAACTCCGATGCTCCTAAGATGAATCGCTTCTATGCTCTCCAATCCTGAGGTGATCAAGAGAGCTCTCCGGACGTTGTTATCGGTATGTTTCAAGTATTTTCAATTAATGTTTATGCATTGTTAGACCCGGGTGCCACTTTATTTTTTGTTACTCCTTTAGTGGCTACAAAATTTGATGTGCCCCATGAAACCCTAAAAGAACCTTTTTCCGTGTCTACATCGGTAGGTGATTTGGCAGTAGCAAAAAGAGTTTTTCCGGAAGTCTTTCCTAATGACTTGCCCGGAATCCCTCTCGAACGGGAAATTGACTTCGGCATAGATCTCTTGCCGGATACACAACCGATATTTATTCCTCCTTACCGGATGGCCCCGGACGAATTGAAGGAATTAAAGTCTCAACTTAAAGATTTGCTAGATAAGGGTTTTATTCAACCAAACATATCACCATGGGGTCCACCGGTGTTGTTTGTGAAGAAGAAAGATGGGTCGCTTAGGATGTGTATTGATTACCGACAATTGAACAAGGTCACTATAAAGAATAAGTACCCGCTCCCTAGGATTGATGACTTATTTGACCAACTCTAAGGGGTGAGCTACTTTTTGAAGATTGACTTAAGGTCGGTTTATCATCAACTTAGGGTGAGAGGTGTTGATGTTCCTAAAACGGCATTCCGAACAAGATATGGTCATTTTGAGTTCCTAGTAATGTCTTTTGGTCTCACAAATTCTCCGCTAGCATTCATGGACCTTATTAATAGGGTGTTTAGACAATATCTTGACTCATTCGTGATTTTTTTCATTGATGACATTTTGATATATTCTAAGAGTGAGAATGACCACATGGAACATTTGTGGATGGTGTTGCAAGTTCTCAAGGACCAATGGTTGTATGCTAAGTTTAGCAAATGTGAATTTTGGTTGAGATCGGTTGCGTTTCTCGTTCATATAGTGTCAAGTGTGGGAATTGAAGTAGATCCAAAGAAAGCAGAGGTGGTTAAAAAATGGTCTAGACCCTTAAGCCCTACCGACATTAGAAGCTTTTTGGGACTAGCTGGTTATTACAGGAGATTTGTTGAGGGTTTCTCCTCAATTGCTTCTCCACTAATGACTTTGACCCAAAAAAAGGTTAAATTTGAATGGTCGAAGTCTTGTGAAAAGAATTTTCAATTGTTGAAAGATAAGCTTACCTCCGCTCCAGTATTGACCTTACCGAAGGGTACCGAAGGGTTTGTAGTATATTGTGATGCTTCAAGATTAGGGTTGGGCTGTGTCCTTATGAAACATGGCAAAGTAATCTCTTATGCTTCTAGACAATTAAAGATTCATGAAAAGAATTACCCAACCCACGATCTCGAACTAGCGGCGGTAGTCTTTGCTTTAAAGATATGGATAAACTATCTCTATGAGGTACACGTAGATGTGTTTACCGACCACAAAAGTCTTCAATATGTTTTTAGCCAAAAAGATTTGAATCTCCGACAAGGGAGGTAGTTGTACCTTTTAATGGACTATGATATGAATGTCCTATACCACCCCGGAAAGACTAATGTGGTTGAAGATGCGTTGAGTAGAGTGTCCATGGGTAGTGTTGCTCACATAGACGATGAGAAAAATGAGTTAGTTCGGGAGGTACATAGGTTGGCTCGGTTAGGTGTCCAACTAAGGGATTCCTCTAAGGGTGGGTTTATGGTTTATCATTGTTTCGAGTCATCACTTGTGGTTGAGGTAAAGTCCAAGCAACATCAAGATACTACTTTGATGGAATTGAAAGAGTCTGTTCTTGATAAGTCCGTTATGGCTTTCTCCCAAGGGGGAGATGGGGTACTTAGGTACCAAGGAAGATTGTGTGTGCCCAATGTGGATGACTTAAGGGAGATAATTTTGGAAGAGTCTCATGGTTCTCGATATTCTATACATTTGGGATCCACCAAAATGTATCGTGACCTACGAGAGATCTATTTGTGGAACGGAATGAAGAGGGGTATAGCGAGCTTTGTGGCCAAATGCCCAAATTGACAACAGGTCAAATTTGAGCATCAAAGAGCGGGAGGTCTATTGCAAGATATAAGCATTCCCACTTGGAAGTGGGAGGATGTCAATATGGACTTTATGGTAGGTTCACCTCGTACTCGAAGGCAACATGATTCTATTTGGGTCATTGTTGACAGGATGACTAAATCAGCCCATTTTCTTCCCGTCAAGGTTTTGTATTCGGCAGAAGACTATGCTAAGTTATACCTAAAGTAAGTGGTGAGGTTACATGGAGTTCCTTTGTCTATCATTTCAGATAGAGGTACTCAATTTACTTCGCACTTTTGGAAGGGTTTCCAAGATGAGCTTGGTACTAAAGTGAAACTTAGTACCGCATTTCACCCTCAAACAGATGGTCAAGCAGAAAGGACGATTCAAACCTTAGAGGACATGTTGAGAGCATGTGTGATTGATTTCGAAGGTAAGTGGGATGATCACTTTCCCTTGATTGAATTTGCCTACAACAATAGTTACCATTCAAGTATTGCCATGGCTCCATTTGAAGCACTTTATGGTAGGATGTTTAGATCTCCGGTTGGTTGGTTTGAAGTAGGTGAATTTGCTCTTATTGGTCTCGAGATAGTTTATGAGGCTATTGAAAAGGTTTGACTTATAAGAGATAGGTTGAAGACGGCTCAAAGTCGGCAAAAGTCTTATGCCGACAATAGAAAGAAGGATCTTGAATTTGAGGTTGGTGATTGGGTCCACTTGAAGATCTCGCCTATGAAAGGGGTAATGAGGTTTGGTAAAAAGGGGAAGCTTAGTCCCCGATATGTAGGCCCTTATGAGATTTTGAAGAGAGTTGATAATGTTGCTTATGAATGGAACTTGCCTAATGAGTTGGCTCCGGTTCACCCAATATTTCTTGTCTCTATGCTCAAAAAGTGTATAGGTGATCCAGTTTCCATACTTCCTTTAGAAGATTTGGGTGTTGATTAGAACCTTTCTTATGAAGAGGTTCCGGTTTATATTCTAGACCAGCAAGTGAAGAGGTTGAGGAATAAAGAAGTAGCTTCCGTTAAGGTTCTATGGTGGAATAATCTAGTTGAGAGTGCTGTATGGGAGGCCGAGGCTGATATGAAGTCCCGTTATCCTCATCTCTTTCTTACTACTCCTATTCAAACTTGAGGTAAGTAGTTTCTCTTGAGTTTGTAATGAATAAGGAGTTTTGTTTATTATGTATTCTTTTTTTTCTTTTTTTCCATATTTTCTTCCTATATGGTGTAGGTCCATATGAGGAAATACATAGTACATAATTGAGTCTCTCATGAATTATATGTTCCTCTTGTTGAATTGCTATAGTTTGATTATTGCATAATTTGACTTATGAGGTAAATTTGTGAGCATGTTTAGTTGTGTGTAATGAAAAGATATGTTGAATCGCATGTTGTATTGCATTTGGTTATGATGTTGACATATGTGACCTCATGAGATAAGTTGATGAACATGTTTAGTTATGTTGTGAAGAAATAACATGTTGGCTTAATGTTGTTGTGATGAGCTGGCATGTGTTGGAGAAGGCAGTTCCTCCCATGTTTGTATGAAATGGAAATTTTGGTGCATAATGAAGTTGTGGATGTAGTTCCTACATCTTTGTATGCATTGAACTTATGATAAGGAGTTGATCTTTCCTTCTATGATTTGTGCATTTGATTGATATGTCATGCATGATGGAAGGCTAGTCTCGAGTCTTTATTCCCCTACAAGTGTTCAAAGTGTCATTCGAGAACGAATGTTCCTAGGGGGGGATATTGTAACAACCCGAAAAATTGATAGGTGAAACTATAGCCTAACATTTGAGTTTTAGAAGTTTTTGCATAAATGTGAAGTTCTAATATATTCCAAAATTGTGACTACGTATAAGTTCAAAAGAGGGTTCAAGAAAGGCGAAAGACATCGCTGCCCTTAGAAGCTCCCTTGAACTTTGCCTTAGCCGTGTGGGTAAAAGGCATTTATTCAAGTAAGGGTTCAAGGGACGTGAAGCAGTTCACTGTCCTTGAAGGGCCTCGTGAACAATGCCTTAACCATTTTTGGCATAAAGGCAGTTCACTTGAGGCTTCAAGGGACGTGAAGCATTTCATTGTCCTTGAAGGGCCTCGTGAACTTTGCCTTAGCCATTTTCGGCAAAGTAGGCAGTTCACTTGAGGTTTCAAGGGACGTGAAGCAGTTCACTGTCCTTGAAGGGCCTCATGAACTTTTCCTTAGCCATTTTCGGCAAAGTTGGCAGTTCACGTATGGGTTCAAGGGACTTGAAGCAGTCTACGACCCTTAAAGGGTCCCTTAAACAATTACTTAGTTTTTTTTTGGGCAATCCAAGGGAGGCATAAAAAGGGGTAATTTCGTAATTTCCTTTTTAGTAAAGGGTATAATCTATTTTATTTTTAAATATATATATATATATATATATATATATATATATTAAATTAATAGGTCATTTGAATAC
>JAJOOH010003440.1:0-17881 GCA_029582605.1 Solanum gracilifrons | reverse complement strand
CAAGATATACATGTTTTTGTCTTTTATTAATAATATTAATGAATTTATTATTATAAAGAGTAATAAAATGAAATTAATTAAACAAAGATACACTCCTTGATTTATATTAAGGAATTTGATTAATATTTCCAGAATTAATTAATTGTCCATGAGAATTAATTAATCATGTATCTCGATTTTTAAAATTGTTGGATACATGTATCTGACGAGTAATGATACATGTATCTAAAGGAAGAAATATGGTACAAGAAGTAATTTTTGAAACTATCGTGAATTCTAGTAATTACGCCCTAAACTAGTGGGATTTATGTAGTTTGCCCTTAATTTAATTTTAGACTCTCAATTATCTAGGAGTGGCCCCGTGACACGGGCCCAATGTTATAAAAAAATGAAATTATTAATATATATCTTTGTTAAAACAACAAATATTAAAATAAATATCTATATTTATTTATTTTTCAAATAAAAATGAAGAACTGTTAATATCCTAACTAAAGTCTAAGCTCTTAATTATTTAAGGAATATAGCAAGAGTAAGATATTTTTCAACCTTATCATGGTAAAAGTTGAATTTATTATCCTTTTCATTTAATTTTATATGATATTATTTTTTCTATAAAATCATTATAATATGTTTTAATAATTTAAATTTAAATTTCAAAAAATTATCATTTAACTTTAAAGATTTTATTTTATCAAAATCTTGTACATTGAAACATATAGTTATGAACCCGACTTAATAAATGTCTCTTTGAATTTCGTTTTACTTGGTCCATATTGACTTGACATAACTCATAAGAAAATATTTATTAGAAATTTATTTATCATATAGTAATTTTATTAATTATGCATTGAAAGTTAAATTTGACTATTAGTATTTAATATAGTTACTTAATCATAAAGTCAATATTAAGAATAAATAAATAAATTTCTCTTAATTTGGTAAAATAAAAATAAAATTTGGTATAAGAACAAAATTAGAAATATATAATATTTATTTAATTTTAATTAATATAAATTATAATTTTTGTAAATGACCTAATTATATTAAATTTAAGGAATACTAAATTTAACAGTGATAATAATCTGAGTTTTCAAATGAAAGGTATAATGATGAAATTATTTACTTTTCATGTGATTCAAATGAGAAATTTTATGGAAGACATTAGAATAACCATTTTCATTAGAACAAAAAAAAAGAAGAAGAAAGAGTTGAGCATCTTGTACATTTGTCGAATTAGAAAGTTCAATGGCCCTACAAATTTAATGCATTTCAATTATGGTAAGGTATAATGTATAATTTAATTGAAAAGAGTGATTTTTTTTTTTTAAAAAAAGAAATTGCTGATACAGTCCACATGACAAAATAGAAATAACAATTTTTTTCAAGCAAGCTGATATTAAAAATTATTTTAAAAAATATAATACCCACAATCTTTTCATTTAATGATCAAAAACTGACATGTTGAAACTATTAATTATATTGCAAAATTTTGAATTAACTATTAGTATTTCAGATAATTACTTGAAAATAATTAATTTTCTTAATTTATCACAATAACAAGTGAAATAAAAGAAAATATTTTTAATATAAGAGCTAATAACATGTATTACTTTATTTATTTATTCATTTTTACTTGTCATATTTGAATTTGGCACACCAATTTAGAAAATAATAATTGATATAACTATTTACCACACTATTTTTATTGATTGATCTTAAATAATATTAGATCTTAAAAAATAATTTGAGAAGTAATCAGTAATTAATGCTGAAAGCAAAATATGGATTAAAAAAAATCAGATTTCTTAATATGTGAAAATGAATAGATAAAAATAAAAAAATATTCTTAAATAACAGACAAATAAAATTAAATAAGGAGAATATTTATTTGTGACAGTAAAAAAGTAATAAGTACTTAATATTCAGTGGGATCCATGTCTTATGACATAAATGAAAAAACAAAAAAGTAGGACCCATCATATTCTTTAATGGCAGGCATGGTTTGTAAATAAATAGAAAATGATGGACTTTTTAAAGAGCTTTTGCTGAGGTCCAAATAACAAAGCAAGAAGTACAAATTTTCTAAGCAAGTTTATCTTGCAATTTTGTTGTGACCCTTCTAAATAAGCAAGGGGCAATGACCAAATTGCCCTTAAGCTTTCTAAATATGGCAAAAAACAGGAGAAAATGACATAAATAGTCCTTTAACTATATGAATAGGTCTAAAATGGTCCCTTAACTATACACTTAACTGATATAGTCCTTTAACTATTCAAAAATTTGTCAGCTTTAGTCCCTTAACTATACACTTATCGGTTTTAGTCCCTCAACTATAAAGTTACCAATTTTAGTCCTTTAAGTATTCAAAAACTTACCAGGTTTGGTCTTTTTCCATTTTTTAAAATATAAATAGCTTAGATTTATATTAACGGAATTCATGCCTCGAGAAATTCTTTAGTAATTTTTTCTGTTGTTTCTCTCTCTCCGCTACTTTTTCTTCAAATTAACCTTATGCGAAGAACCTTAATCTTAACGATTTAAAATAAAATTCTCAAGGAAAGAAAATATAAGTCAAAAGAAAAATTATTCCCCATTAAATCCAAAGTTTGTACTTCAATGACTTCATTGAACGGAATTTGTCTAATTTTTAAGAAATTGAAATTTATAAAATGGTAGATTTGTAATTTTTTTTAAATATATCAATTTTATAATTCTATTCATTTTATTTTACGTAAAGAATTTGAGTAAATTAAATAAAATCTGCACTAATTAAAATATTCAAATGCGACTTCAAGTCATTAACAACAATTATATGCTTAATTTTATCCTCCATTGAATAAAATTATGACTTATATCTTGTTTTCTCACTAATTTTATTTTGAATCGTAGACTTTATTGTTCTTTTTATAAGGGTAGTTTGAAGAAAAAGGGCGGGGATAGAGAAACAACTTTAAAAATGGGTTAAAGATTTAATTTCACGAATATTTTCGTTAATATAAACCTAAGCTATTTGTATTAAAGAAATGGACAAAGACCAAACCTGACAAGTTTTTGAATACTTAAAAGACTAAAATTGGTAACTTTATAGTTAAGGGACTAAAACCGATAAGTGTATAGTTAAGGGACCAAAGTTGACAAATTTTTGAATAGTTAAAGGACAATATCTGCTAAGTGTATAGTTAAGGGACCATTTTAGACCTACTCCTATAGTTAAGGGACTATTTATGTCATTTTCTCCAAAAAACAGCCATGTTGAAAGTTTGAAAACTCTACCTTCTATATAATAGAAATATACATATAGTCAAAGTAATAATAAGACTATTTCTAGCCTAGACAAGTCTTTCAACAATTTACTAAAACTAGTAAAAAAAAAATCATGCTTGAAAATATTAAAGACAAGAAAAATGTGATATCTAATATAAATATGACTTCAACATCAATACTTATAAATGGCTTGAAAATACAACCCTTGAAATCCTCAAGAGGTATAAAATAAGGTGATTCATTATTCATATTTACAGTGCTAAACCATAATAAGACAATAGTAAAACAAAGACTCTTAGAGGATCCCAACTTTTTTTGTGCCCTATATATAACTAGGGGTGTAAAAGAAAAATTGACAAATCGTACTAAATCGATAATTCGAATCGAATAAAAAAAGTAATCTAATTAATGATTTAATTTGACATGATTTGATATTGAGAAAAAAAAAATCTGATCATAATTGATTTAGTTTGATTTTAACTAAAAATGTCTAATCAAATTAACTAAACCACTGTGACTGTCACGATCCAAAATGAGTCATGAGTGACACCTACACTTAACCTCCTAAGTGGGCGAACCAAAGAATCCAAACCCCAACATATATCAATAATTCAACTACGAATAACAACAATAATGAGGAAGCTCAAAACTTATTAAAGTAACCAATCAAATAAGCCTCTAAAGTCTAACACTTATTATCCTCAAAATCTGAAAGTCATCACATTAAGGACATTTAATCTTCAAATACTAAGTCTATGAGTATTAAAGACACCAAAATAAATGAATAAAATAATTTATGTCCAAAACTAAGGACATCATGCCATGACCAAGAGAATCCAACACAAGTTGGAGTGAATAGCTCACCCTGGAACCTGATGTGCTGGAGACTGGCTAGAGCCGAGGGCGAGTCGAAGTCGCTGATACACTCACTGCACTCCACAAAAAGAAAACAAAGAAAAACACAAGTAGGGCTCAGTACAGGGCAACATGTACTGAGTAGATATCATCGGCCAACCCAAAATAGAAACCAATATGTAATGAATAATAGTATAAAATCAACTATGACACTTAGTAGGTGGCAAGCAACAAACACATGAACCAGTGTCAACAACACTAAAGTAAGTACGTAATCAGTCAACAATATCAAGATCACACATGAGGATTCATGCCTCCAAACCGAACTAATTTGGGAATTGAGTTCTTTGAGATTGAGTACATTAAGTTAATTCAATATCATTATCCTTTAATGTTACCGTGCAGGAACGTGACACTCCGATCCAATTATACCGTGTCAGAACGTGACACTCCGATCCAATAATACCATGTCGGAACGTGACACTCCGATCCAATTATACCGTGTCGGAACGTGACACTCCGATCCAATTATGTCATTGATTTATTATTTATTATCGCCACTTTTCAATTCATTAACAATATTTCATCAAGCCTTCTTTAATCAAGACATCACTTTGATACAGAGGGTTCAAGATTATAAATTTCATGGTCTCAGGATTTCAGACCAATCACAAACCACACAACCAAGCTACACAATCACACAATCAAGTACATAGAGAACTTCACAATATCATTCAATGCATATCAATCACTATTAAGAGTCTATCTATCAAATAGAATAAATCATAACCTACCTCCACCGAAGAACTGAAGTCAAGCAAGTTACTTCTCCAATACTTTTCCTTTCCTCAATGCCTTCGAACCTTTCCAATCTATCAAATATTTATGCATAATTTGTAAGTTAACGAGTCTATAAACACTATATTATTCTATGTCTAGCCTAGACCCAAAAACTCACCTAATTCTATAATCAATTTCTTAAAGTTCAAACATATGGGTAAGTCTTAATTCCTCCCATTAGCATATCTTTAATGGAATTTAAATAATTCGATACACCTAGTATTTAATTACCTATCTCAATATATCAAAACTTGATTTATTATATGATATCTTACGATCAAACTTCAACCCAACACACATGCCGTACCTACAACATCTCAAATAGCTTATGATAGATAACTGAATCAATCCAACACACAAACCGTACCTACAACATCTCATATAGCTTCTGATGGATAATTGAAGGTGATTGTATTCATTAGTAATTCTGATCAAAAGAGGAATTTGGAATTTCCAACAGAAACAACAAGAGGAACGAAGACAAAATTATATGCATGACTTTTCCAATTAGCAATCCATCCTTTCTATCCCTTCTTAACTCATCACTATTCTAATCAATAGCTTCGTTAATTCCTTATACAAAGATTCCCTTAGTTACATTGTCAATCCACTATTTCTGTCCAAAATATATCAATCACAATCACGTAATTAGTTAGTTACTTTCCATTAAATTATAATATACACATATATATGAATGCAACACCTCAATTCTCTTACCTCTAACATTATAATAATAATAATAATATTATAAATTCTTGCCTAACAGTTTCACCTCCAACCCAACCTAACGCTACTATCTATTATCCAATCTTAATTATAAAATAGTTTCTAATTGTTATCTATTCACCAAGCTTTAATTATACAGCCACCAAGAGATAATTATATGTAAACCAAATTGAAAGCGTAAATTGGGTTACCTGAATCGACCTTCTCCATTACCGCTTGTGCCCAACCGTCTTTTAATTAACCACACAAAATTAGTAAGCCCTAATTATTATATGAAGCTACTTATAAAAGCAGTAAAAGTGGTCTACTACTAATTTTAATGTTTTTTTTTTAACCACCAACTAAACTAATTTATTAAAACTATCCCATTAGTTCTATAATTGTAGTTACGAATAGTCCAAAATACCCATTTAAAATCCATCGGAAGAGTCTTTTATGCAATAAAAAGCTCTAGTACTCAAAACGACCAAACGGGTCGTTACAGTGACATTACATGTATACAATTTTTAAAAATATTTATACGTAAAAGTATTTATTTTGATGTAATTTATAACTATTTTTAAAAAAAATTCATTGATTTTTATCTTTCCACACATTTATTTTAAGTTTGAGACTTAGAATTTTGAGTGATTTCAAAAAGGTAATAGCTCATAGATATTAGTAACTCAATAATGTCGAATATATGTTCTTAAGTTTTACATTGGTTTACACAATTAAAATACATAAACTAATTTTATTATTTCTTTGACATTTAATCATGCAACTAATACTTATTATAACATGACTTAGTACTTTTAAATCATGGTTATTTTCATTATGACTTATAAATCTACAATATTTATTCTATGAGATTTCATTATTATTTTTTGTTGAATATTTTAGTGTCATCACCCATCTTGAATTTTAAGTTATTTTCTTAAGAAACACTGTAGATAGTTATATCTTGGTAGAATTAAAGAAATGTTTAAAGCAGAAGTTAGTTGTGTGTTTGTATGAAGACTTCACTCGAATAAATAAATAAATCCAAAATCCCGAGAAAATTGAAAAATCCTAAAATAAGTGAGGTTAGAAAATCCAATTTTTATTAATTTGGTTGATGTACAGATTTAAAATTTTAACACAAATGATTACATTTGATATTAGAAAAATTCGAATCAATCATGTCATGTACACCCTTAAAAGCAACAACAATAACACATTCAAAGTGATTCCACAAGCAGATCTAGTCGTAGACCTTACTGACTACTTGTGTGAGTAGAGAACAAAGTGTTTCAAAACTGGTCTTGAAAAATAAATCTGTAGAGAAACCACTACCACCACCACCATGATCCCCACCACCACCACCAATAACAAAAAGGAGAGAAATCAATACTAAATTACCTATTAATCTTTTACCTTAATCCTTGACTTTCACGTTCTTATATCTAAGATCATATTCACATTGAACTGAAGATATATCATATCAAACAATTCAAAGCATACGATTTTTTTTTCAAATTTAGAAGTAAAAATCACATAATTAGTTGATCATGGGTATATAACAACTTTGCATCTAAAAAAATTAACAAAATATTCTTTAAATAAAAATATATACAATTTCACTTAAGAATTTATTATTTTAAATGCCTCTCATCAAAATATAACTTTAGATCACCAACTCAATTTATTGAGACGCTCTAGTGTAAAAATATCTAGTAAGGGACCCTCCTAGATATCTCACATATTTTTTTCGCCTATGATTTAATTGACATGTTAATTATTAGGTGAGGTCGAAATCAATAGTTCTATGAATGTGGCACTCGAAATCTAGCTAATTTATTTTATTAAGTCAAAGGATTGATATCTCACATAATAGTAATACAAGTAATAATTGATTTAGACTACCCAAAAGTAATTATATTTTCTTTTTACATAAAAAAAAACGTTTTAACTTTGCTCTATTTATCATAAAATGAAATTTTGTCGTCCTTATTTTATGCAATATCTATTTTATCATTGATATTGTTTTTTTTTTTTTTTATATAATATTTATTTTTCTTAACCTAGCTATTTATTTATCATGTTCTTGCTTTATCTTCATATGAATGAACATGACTGATGACTGTGTAGGTACAATGTATTCTAGGCAAGTCAAACTATATGTAACAATCTTACACTATATCAACAAAACTAGTATCCTTTTGACAACAAAAAAATTCGTATAATGAGTATAAAATTTGTAGAATTTCTCTTAGTCTAGAAAAAATAGCATGTATGAGTAATTATTTTTTTTCAACTATTGGCTCCAAGGCTTGATCTGCTTGTTCTTGAATTTGATTATTTTGTATTTTAACTCAAGGGATTGAAGCTTAGTTTTAAATATGAAATTTGAACTTGATTGTTATTGCATCACCTACGGGCTCTTGTGAGCAAGCTGAGTTATTGAAATGATAAGTAAGGCGCGATGAACTTATAATTCATTAGATGCTTATAACGAATGGTAACTAAGTGCCATAAATAATATGTTTCCGTTTATTCAATCATTTGATAACTAAAGTCATTGGTCGATAAATGATCACTATGTGTTTGACATACACTTGAGAATAATTTAAGATTTGCATAGACAGTAAAGTAAAATGAATACTGGCCAACACATACAGTATTCTAATAAGTACTTGAAACAAATATATGAATGAATGCAACAATTTCCCTATTGTATTAAGAATTTAACTATTATTACCTAGGCTTTTACCTGATCCCACCTTCAATATTTTTGCACAGAGAATGCCAGGTACAAGATTCTATGAGCAATTACTCTTTTTTCGTGACGTTTTTCGTTTACAGTAGTATAGACAATATATATATATATATATATATACTCTACTCTGTCTTGCCTTCTTCTACATCACCACCATTAGATGTCCCATCTCCACTAGGCGTTGATCTCACTTCGGATGGAATTCTTACATCCTTTGTTGGTAGAGGGGAGGGTTTTATGAATGTCAAGGTGATATCCTTATCAAACTCTTCACTATCATCAGAATAGGCATATCTGGCGTATCGAAAAGAAAACCAATTAGAATATAAGTGTAGAAAAGGAAAGTAAATATCGCGAACATATAGGTTCTACCAAATGCCAATATTTTTCACAGAAAGACCTGTGGTTTTTGAGATTCTTTTCATGAAGAAGGAAGATATGAAATGGTTTGAAGAAAACGATCCTGAATCTTTGACACCGGGAAAATATGTATCATTTTCTTCTTTCCTTCTCAACTGACAAAGGAACTTCATTCGTTCATGATCTCTCAATGGAAATGGGGAGGGTTGGGTGAAGGAGAAAATCATCTCATTTTCTCGCATGGTCAAAGTATTCATACCCAGATAAAAATTGCCATGGATCCCTAGTTCAGAGGACATTCAGATCATCTTTGTTCTTTTTTTATATTAGAAAGAACACTCATCATTACTAAACGATCATTTTTAGCATGTTTTATGGTAGAGCAATTTCACACTAGGAGCCCTGTGAACTCAATCAAATCTAAAACATGCATTATAGAGATGAAAGCCTGGTCGTCTTACCTCATGGAGTTTTGAGATGGAGCCCAAAGAGCACAGATGACGCAAAGGAGAGAGAAAGACAACACTTGCCAGAAGGCAGGAATAATCCAGGCCTTTTGCCATCGCTCATTGTACACGTCAGTGGACTTGAAGTACAGCTGCCATGGAAAAACAAGTTTTAATGCTTAGCTTGGTAATACAAAAAACCGGAAAAATTAGGACGATAAGAAACTTATGTTATATGAACTCATGTACGAGATAGGAGGACATTCTAATTTTGAAGGATCCACGTAAGCCCCCAATCATTCCAACTGATCCTAAGTTGAGGAAAGTAAGAATCTCGCTACCAAACATATGTGCTTCAGCTAATGGAAATGCTTAATAAATAGGTAGGTCTCCTAGCCCTTGCACTCATTAAACTTATTTACTCATTATACCTCAGTAATAGATTTACTCTTTCCTAAATTTTGCTCATTTAGGTTTCTTAAGAATTCATGGATAGAAGAAAAAGATAAGTTGAGTTATGATTCTTTTACTTATTTATTTAATGGCTTAGAGCAGATGAACAGATCACGAATAACATTACAACTGTAACTCCAATAAAAGCACCACCTTCCTGTCACCCGTAAGCACCTAATTTTACTGTTTTCATGTTTGTTTATCAAGAATTGCAGGTCAGTTAATGGATTAGATGAGTGCTGGATATTTTGGTTACTGTTTCAACAAACCCATTCCCTTGGCCTGTACACATAAACTGGACACTTGAGCATTAAGGTTTGGCTATTTTTCCTTTAATTCAGATCTCTTTGAAAAGATCACTTTGGGGTTGCCATCATTTGGCTCTTTCCAGGGAGAGTAGACAAAATCTAAGAGTCGCTATATTAGATTGATGGAAATAAACAAAATGATCAGCCTTAAATTGAAGATAGCCAAATATTACCTCATAGCATACCCAACCAACAGAAACAATAACTGCGACAGCTAGAGCATTTGTGAACCTCCGGTATATGTCTAACTTGGCCAACAATCTTCTAGCCTGTCAATCCACAACAGCAGCAAATGAACTACCATTGATTGATAGTAAGAATGATTGGAAACATGAAGTCATGTCATAATTAACCTTCATATATATATATATATATATATGAAGGTGAACATGTATCACGTCAAGATCTCTGGTCACTCACAAATACATTAATAGGATAGGAATTGCGAAAAGGAAGCCCTTTTATAGACCAGCACATTGACACAAAGTTATAAGCAAAAGTAAAGGTCACTGTACCTGAAGTTTATTCAAAGTTGCAGAAAGGGAATTGAATATCCAGAGGATGAAGAAAGCATCCAAGATTGCCACAGGAAGTACAAAAAACAACCTTGCTTTTCCTGAGAAATCACTAACAGTACCAACATTTTCTACCAGTTCAAGCACTTCCGATGCCAGAAAGAAAGTTCCTCCAAGCAAAAGAACCTTGGATGTAAGACCACCAAGGGTAGGTCTAACAACACCATACCCCATAGAGACCATCAAAATAATCAAACGAGCAACTGTGCGCTTTACTGCACCAAAGGTAACAGCCCATACAGTGATCCCAGTTGGTCTGACTCCGGTTTCATTGAATTCAGCATAATCAAAGTACCATAATGCCATCTCAAACATGCCCAACGTTATAACGAGAGTAATACAATTTTGTAAAGCAAGAACTTCTCTCCAGAATCTTGCATACTGAGAAAACCAAAAGATCCCTAGTAACACAAACATAAGAGACATGTACCCATAGAAATTCATAAGTGGTGCCATTCTACCAGGTAGGTAACCATTAGGATTTTTCCATATGGTTTTCCCTTCAACAACAACTTCCTTAAGATTATGGTCGCAGTGCATAAAGTACACATTGTACATTCCAGTTTTTGTTATATGTATTGTTCTCGGCTGCAGTTTTGCTTCAAACTCATCAATGCCAAATGAGGCACCAAATATTTTAGGCCAACCAGGATTATTAGTAGATGGGCGGTGGATTATTTCCCCTTGTGTACAAACTCCCAGTTTTGCAAGATCTGCTGTGCAACAAACAGCTCTTTGCCCCCCATAGGCAGAGCCGCCAATTGTCTCTCGGTCATCCACCTCAAAAACAACTGCATGAATTGATCCTGAGCTAAAGTTTGAAAATTCTTCAGGTCTCCGGAATATAATCTTCTCAAAGCTGATTTTTACAAACGATAAAGGTCAGAAAATGCTGAACTTTTATCTCTGTGATATATGTTTCTATTACCAACATTCCAACAACAATAACAAGGAAAAATGCTTAAGCTCAGGGGCGAATTTACATGTTAAAAATGGGGCACGTGAACCCGTGGTCTCACTGTAAAACTGTATTTGATGTATATATTTTCTAAAATTTGGTATAATATTATCTGTTCACACCTATGCTACAAGAATGCTAAATGGTGCACTTGGTTGGATGTTGAGTTATTTACCTAGGGATCAATTTCCACTTAATACCTTTTTCAGTGTACTTTTAGCAGAAGAATGGTGTTATATTTGACATCTAGCTTAAGTTTCCATGTGACAAGTTAGAATTTAAGCTTTAAATAATGGATCATGTCGAAAGGGGCTACTTTGAGAATCTAAAAAATTCAGATATCATTTTTCACTTTGAAAACAAAAACTACTTATTTCAAATTTCACAATGAAACATGACCAAACGCCATGGAAATGAAAAACTATTTCACTTTATTTGGAGTTTTTGAAGTTGGAGTTGTGCTATTTTCTCGCACACCACAACATACATGTAGGCCTGATATGACATGGATTATTGATCTTCTTCAAGGACATCGCATGCCTATGTAGAAATCTACAGGTTTCTATCCTGAAACGTTTTGTCAGCTATTCAACTCCAACTTCAAAAATTCCAAATAAAGCTAAATGGATTTGGGTTTTCATGGCCAAACATGCGTTTGACCATGTTTCATTGTGAAATTTGAAAAAAAAATAGGTTTTGTTTTCAAAGTGAAAAATGATAAATTACCAAGTCAGTACCCCACTCTCAAATCTCAATTCATCAATCAACTAATCTTCAATAATCCCAAATTAAGATCCACTAATAACAGCAATATAAATAAAAATCCAAAATGAGCAGAAAAAATTATCAGATAATAACAGTAACTTCGAGTGAAGCCATTAAACATCAAAATTCAAAACAGTCATAGCTAAAATACATTATTTAAAGGAAGAGTAGGAGAGAGAGATTTTCACCGTATAAAAGAGTGTCCATCTGAAGAGGAGGTAGAAGATTGGTTGAGGTTAGGGTTAGAAGAGTAAATTCCTTCGCTACCTCCATGGACTACGAATACATTACCTTTGTTTGCGAATTTCTCAGCAGAGTAATCGTGTAGTGAAGCTTGTGTAAAGTGAAGTGACCATAAGCAAAGTACAACAATGGCTGAAGCTGAAGCTCCGAAGGACGACATTGCCCCTTAACAGAGCTCAGTAGAAGAAGAAGAAGTTGAGCTTGTGTAGAAAAATGGTAGATCTGCTGTTGCACTAGTAAAAGAAGTGGAAGAGGAGGACTACCCACGGGGAGTGGGACCGACACGTTTAATAAGAGAGACAATTTTCTACTCCTTCCTTCCGTCCAATTTACGTACACTTTTCGTTTTTCGAAAGTCAAACAATTTAAGTTTGATCGAAAATTTTCTTAAATAAAAATTTGTTTCAATCTCAAAATTCAAAAAAGACGGAGGGAGTACTTAATGGAGAGTTTTGCTTAAAACTATCCATCATTAATAGTGTTTAATTTTAAAAAATATCTTACAAATAAGAGTAACTTAGTATTAATTTTTTTTTTAATGGACATAAAAGATGCTATAACAAAATTTACTTTGAAACTGAGTGGATACTATTTTCTCTTTATTTTTTTTTATTTTTTTTTATATTTATATTATTTAATCCTTATTAACGTTGTGTTTTATTCTTTACAAAATAGGAATAAGATCTACCGATTATTAGAGCCGTCAATATGGGCTAGGTCCGTAGGGCCGGCTTGACTTAACCCGTGATTTGATAGGGTTGGACTATGATTTTTGGAGCCAATTTAAGAAATGAGTTTTTTAGCCCGACCTGAATAAGCCTGTTGATTTGTGGGGCTTGAGAAATATGGATAGGGCCATCCCGTGGGCTAAATAAAAATTAATTAAATAATAAAAATAAATAGAGTATTAAAAATAACAAGAGTCTAAACTCAAAATCTGTTAAAAGTTTAAAATATTACAATTTAATTATAAATTATATTTATAAAATATGTACTACATAAAATAAAGGGAAAAAGGACAAATATACCCCCAAACTTTAAAAAATGGTATGTCAATACCCTCCGTCATACTTTTCGTCCATCGGTGCCCTTGCCGTCCAATAATCAGTGCACATTTGCCCCTTCCACTAACAGTACACTCATTTTGTACACGTGGCGCAATCCTAACCATAACCCAAATTGACCAATTATTTAACCCAAATTTTAAAAACCCACCCATAATCCATTTAACCCAACCGATTTACCCACAAATAAAATATGAACCAAGTTCAGCCAATGTAGACACCAAAAGAACCCATGAAATTTCTATCCAGTTCTTGAAGTCTCTAAAGCTTTAGCTCCTCCTCAAGTTTTACCTAAATCACTTTTTCTTGTTGTCCCTTCTTATATTGGGAGTGGTAATGGTACTTTACCGGAGGATATTGCCGTCGAGTTAGATGAATCAACCATTGTTTCCGGCAACCCTTTTTCTTTTGCATCTCTTAAAACTTCTCAGCTTATTATGGAACACATTATGTCTGTAAATACCCCTTTTCACTGCTATGTTTTTTACGGAAAAAAACAAAGAAATTTGGTAACTTGACTTTTTTGTTTGTTTGTTTCTATTTTCAAGTGAACCCCATTTTTTATTTTTGGAGTTTTCTAGTGGGTTTTACTTTTTTTTTTTTTGGATTTATGGGAAAATCAAGAGCTTCTTGAAAGAAGCTGAGTTTGGGGACATTAATGGTGACACAACTATTACTTTATGATTTCTTGAAATCATTAACAAGTGTATTGAATTTATTTTTTGCTTTTAAGAGAGACCGTTTTTACTCTCTCTGGATTTTGCTTTGATTATTTTAATAATTTAACATCCACCAACAATCATTCTCTCCATTTTCTATGTTATAAGAAAAAAAATTAATTATTTGTCTCTTCGTTTCCGCGGTTCTGTAATTTTCAAATCCTTAATGATCCCATTTTTCTATAATCTTTAGTACTATCTATTATTTCATCGATTGATTTTTATATATGTGGTGTATAGCAGCAGGATATTTCACCACGCACATCTGGACGACTCTCTCTTAGTAGTGGACCTTTAAATGGTGGCTCTCTTCCATGGATTCTTTTGTGTCTCCGACGGTGATGGCCGATATATTGGCTGAACTTTGGTACATAGTTTATTTGTGGGTAAATTGGGTGGGTTAAATTGGTTATGGGTGGGTTTTGAAAATTGGGTTAAAATTGATCAACTCGGGTTGTGGCTTAGGATTGCGCCACGTGTACAAAATGAGTGGTCCGTTAGTGGGAGGGGCAAATATGCACCGATTATTGGATGGCAAGGGCACTGATGGACGAAAAATATGACAGAGGGTATTGACATACCATTTTCGAAAGGTCGGGGGTATATTTGTCCTTTTTCCCTAAGATAAAATTTTCTAAAATTTCTAGAGAATCACTACATAGGTTGTAACCTATGGAATGTTGTCATAGTTTTTGTGTTTTATTATGATCGTTGAAAAACAATTAGGTTAATATTTTTATTTAGCTATTTATGTTTTTACTTGAAATCAAACTTAATAAATATTATAAAGATAATTTTATTTGTAGATTTGATTAACAAGTAGTAACACTAACACCATGTAATATTGTTTTGTCGATATTTATGATAATATTTTAAAATTATAATTTAATTTAAAATATTATAAGAAATATACTTTTAAAAAAGAGGGCTGATCCGCCAAATCCCGTAGCCCACGTATTTGTGGGCTAGGCTGACCATTTTCTGGCCCACACCAAAAAATGAGCTAGTCCGGTCTGGCCCATAAAATTTCAAAGTCTGTATGAATTAGCTCGGATGGTGTTGTATGTTGGTGAGAGGTGCTTGGTCAACCTCTCTATTTATTTTTACTTGTCCATAAAGATTGATATTATTTCCTAGTATAGATTGTTGTATTCCATCCTTGTAAAATGAATACAAAGGCATTTCTTCCAGCTTTTGCTCTAATATCTTGTGGTACGGGAACTGACCAATTCCACCTTTCATCCTATCTTCCATCAAAATAATCAAATCAACTATGCTTCACTAAAACAAAGACATGGTATCTTGTAGTCTAATACAATCTACCATAAAAATTGAAAATTTCCCACATTAGAGTAAAAATGGACAGGATGAATTTGCCATTATCCAGATCAACCACCATTTCCCCATACCATCATCAAGTCCAATGCCCAAATGTACCAGTAAGTCGAGTAGGGGAGCCATCAATATATCAACATGTAATCGGAAAAAGAATGTAGTAGGTACAACCCGATTCCCAACTTGTAGATGTTACAATGAACAACGTGTAGCAGCGAAAGAAACCATTTATAGTTACTTCTGCCACCAGCCAGCAACTGCGGCAATATTTGCAAAAGCCATGCCATGCCATGATCAGAGGTGGAGCCAGTACTAGCAGTTTGGGGGTTCTAAATTTTCTTCCCCTTCCATAGCATTGAGTTGTCAACAGTTTTGTTAGGGGTTCATAAGTTAATACATATATATTTACTTAATTTTCTAGTACAAATACAAGGTCTACGGAAAAGCTATTGGCACGAACCCCCACCTAGCTCCGCCCCTGGCCATGATACTGGGAAGAACCAGATATCGGTAACAAGAATTCTTAGTCCATATCAAGAAATTCCATCCTCTTTCTCATTGAACCTTTAAGATCTGTAGACTCCCTTTCTGCTTTTTGCACCTGATGATACATAAGGCATTATAACACACTGTATTTCTAGATATGCTCAAAGAAATTGCTCTAACATTTCATCTTGATAATAACGAAACAAATCTCTATGCTTAAAAGATCCTCCAACAATATTCTAACCCTTTAGTAACAAAAGCAAAGAAGGTTTCTACATCCAAATACTTATTAACAACAACAATTGTTAATTGTAATTGATAAACAAAACAATAAGTGTAATATGACGACAAAATATGTTGCATCATCAAAGTCTTGAGACTATTTACGTATCCCTTGGTGTTATTAGATACATCATAACCTTGTCCACCTTTTTTATGGACTTAGAGAGTGATCCGAAAGCAAAGAATAGATTGTTTTCTTTAATGGTCCTTTGATCTGCTGAAAATTTGGGAAGGAGTGGGGAGAAGAGGATCACAATAAGACTAGTGGAGGAGCATTCCACTTTTGTGGGGGCATATACATTTGAGCTTTGGTGATTGTAACCTTGGTTCCAACCCCCCATGATCTAAGTTGCTCGGACTCTTCACTTTTGGTGCCGCACCCGTGTCAACACGACATGGATGTGGGATCCATGTCCAATTTGGTCAACCGATTTCGGATACTTTGACCAAAATCAATGGGAAAAGTCTTGGACAATTTTAATGACTTCTGTATATAAAACTAAAGCTAAGGTGAAATTGAAGAAAATTGAATACCTTTTATATAAAAATTTCTATGTCATTCCTTTTCCTTTAATCTCCTTCCAAGATTCTCCTCATGTTCTCTACATAATCTCATAATTTAGGTTTTATAACTCTATTTTTAGATATTTTAATTATTTTTAGGCGTATCCTCGCACTTGTATCCATATTTATTAATCTTAAAAATTAGATTATGAAGGATCCGACCTCTAGATCTGCACCCGAGTCGAGGCAACTTAGCCCATAATTACTATATATCCCTCCAATATGACCATCTTTTATCCTTGTTCCAACCTTGATTCCCTTTGACTTTGCCGCCGTTGTTTCATCACTTTCTCCTTGCTTCTTGAATGCCTCACGAGACAAGAACCTCCTCCAAGGATTAGGCCTATAAGTTCAAGGAGCTGAGGAGAAAGGGGTGCAATTGTTTCACGATCACAAATGTCAAAAATAATTATTCTACATTCAAGTGGGTAAATTTCCCAGTATACTCCCTCTTTCCCAAAAAGGCAGGACTTCATCTCCTAGAAATTCATTGTTATCCCTGCATAAATCAAAAGCTAACCACACAACTTTTGAACTCTAAGGTTATGTTGCTCAAACTCTTCAAAAAAAAATTGCCACACCCGTGCCGGATTCTAAAAAATACACTATTTTTGGAGTATCCAACATGCACCCAACGATGTTTTGAAGAGCCCGAGCAACAAAACTCTAAGGTACTACCATCATTCTAACATTAGCTTATGAGGCTTAGAAATTAGAGAAACAATAACTATAGCTATAAAAATAAAAGAAGAGGAATCAAGCTACTCCATTGTCCATGATGAATCCTTTTTCTTCTTGAGAGTTTTTACTGAAGATAACTTCGATTTTGTCTTTTTTTAACTCATCATTGTACGTTAAAAGTCTTTCTTTTTTTTCTCACAATAAGTACTAAATGTTT
>JAJOOH010003439.1:0-14520 GCA_029582605.1 Solanum gracilifrons | reverse complement strand
GGTCGTTTGGTGTGAGGGATAATACCAAATAGTCCCGGGATTAAATTATAGTACCGCTATATTTGTTGTTTGGTTGGCAAGTTCGGGATAACTTATCCCGGGATTAATAATTAGTACCGGGATAAGTTATCCCTAACCTAGGGTGGTATAGTAATCCCGGGATAACTTATCCCGGGATAAAATAGGTAAATGACAAAAATGTCTCTTTCAACCTTTTGTTATATCACTTTTTACATTAATGAAGGGCATTTTTGTAAACAACTAAATTGTTCTTAAAATTTATTATTTTGAATACAACTAACCAAACACTCAATAAAAAATAATCCCAACACAACTTATCCCAACATAACTAATCCCAACATAACTTATCCCATCATAACTCATTTTCAAACCAAACGACCCCTAATTCCTGCAACTCTTTACAGTTATCAAAACATCCTTAAGTACCATATTACATAAATCTGTATTTCTCTTATAAATAACTATTTATAATTACAAACTTTCAAAGACAATTTTTTTTATACAAATCTATTAGTCAACATTTGTAGTAACTAATTATTTTATATATATATATATATATTATATTAGTGTTAAACATGAGTCTTTTTTATAAAATTCAAAATAACGAATCTTTTTTAATAAAATATAAATTTAAGTATCAAAAGAATTACATATTCAAATGTTACTTTAAAATCATAATTTTATGTTACCAGTCCAAACACAAGCTAATTTGGTCATGGCGAGGCAATGTGTTGCGCCTTCAATCAAGAGTATTGTTTTCCAATACGCATTTTTAAAGGTAGAAATAATGTGACATGCAAATTTAATGAACCATCCATATGTTGGGTGTTCCCTCTATCTCTAATTACTTGTCCATTTTTCCTTTTTTAGTTGTCCTTAATTACTTGTCCATTTTGACAAATCAAGAAAGGACAATTTTTTTTACCTATTATACTTTCAATTAATTATTTTGAAAAAGGTAGAACTTGTTGAAAATCTTAAGTTTTTAATTCATCAACTTCATAATTAATAAGGATAAAATGGTAAACTCACTATGTCAATAGTTATTTTCTTAATAGGTGTCTCAATTCAAAAGTGAACAAGTAATTAGAGACAAATGGAGTACATAATAAGAATAATGGGAAATGAAGGGAAGATTAAAAGAGGAATTTTTAAGGTTATTATGCAAGAAAAAAAAACAATTCTCCCTCATTGGTAGTGGAAAGAAAAGTTCAAGTGTTTAAATAGAGAAACACTTTTATTAATTGTTAAAAGGGTTGGAAAGAGAGACTCCCCTTGCGCCGTCGTCATCGTCGTTCACTCGGCCTCGGAAAATGATCGAGAGATTATTTTTTGGACAAAGTTTTAATTAATTAAATGGCTAAAACGTTTTTAATTATTTAAATAATGAGTTGAAACCCGACTCACAAGTTCATTCTTCGTGTATTTTACTGTCGTTGAGTGGCTCGCTGACACCATTGTTTTGGGTATTAATACACTGGTGAATAGAATCGTTCTATCCTGAGAGGATATATTTTAATGGTGAATATAACCGTTCTATCCTGGAAGGATATATTCCAATGGTGAATAAAATTGTTCTATCCTGGGAGGATATATTCCAATTCAAACCTCGAATACTAGAGAAAATAACTTCTTTAAGAGGACACTGACTCGATTTTCTTTCCTTTCTGTTTCATACAATTATTACAGATTATGGTATATTTTACAAAAGTATTAGTTTCTGTTAATTGATTTCTGCTCTTCACTATGTGATTTAAACTTTAAAATTTATTGTTTCTACAAAATTTTGTTATCACTAGTACTGATTTAAAATACAAATGGCGTAACACCATCCACATTAATTAACAATTAACATGTGAATGAGCTAATAATGGCTTCCTTTTATGCTATGATAACAATTAACATGTGATTAAGTTGGCTGGCCAAAATGGGAGCTAGAATTTAATATTTATAAGTTTAAAATTCAATTTTTTTAATTACGGTTTAAATTATGCTATAATAATTTGTGTATATTAGTAATGATTTTTTAAAGATAAATTCAGAATTTGAACCATGTCGGTACATATTGATATGGATATGGGTAGTCAATATTGTTTTGGTTTTATGATTGTTTATTTATGAAGAAAAAGTAAAGGAGTATAAAAGTGAAAGGAAGATGAGTATCACACCTTTCTTACCTATTGCAAAAGCGAAGGGCATTTTGATTTTTGTCCATGGCGGCTATTTCCACCGGCACTTACACGGTGGCCGGTGTTTCGCCGCTTCTCCAATATCGGAACTCATGCCTCCGCATCACCTCCGCCAGATTCAAAATTGCATCTGCAGCTGCAACTCCTGGGAGATCAATTAACTCTATCGGCCAGCAACCGCCAACAGTGCCGATGTCCAACAACTCCATAACTGACTCCACTGAGCTAGAGCAAACAACTACTTTGATTATGAAAGATTTCATGGAATGGAGCAAGGATATGATTGCGTCCGGATCCGACGGCGGGCCACCACGCTGGTTTTCACCCTTGGACTGCGCTGCTCCTATGGAAGACTCCCCTCTATTGCTCTACTTACCAGGTGATTCATTGGAACAGCAACTTTTCTCATTTTTTATATATCTTCAGTGAATGGACAATATAGCAGAAAGAGCAATCTGTAAGATCCTCTGTAATGACAAAGCTGTAACTTATTGTTCGTGAACAAAGCCATAGTGCAAATATTGACAGTACCACACGCTAGACAGATAACCTTCTTTGTATCAGCGTTTATGAACTGTTCATACAGTGATCTAAATAGCTAATCTGTAAGTTAATTAAACTAGGTTTTATTTACTCGGAACATTGCAGGGATTGATGGTGTTGGACTTGGCCTTATAAAGCATCACAAAAGACTTAGGAGGTAAGCTTGTTAATTGAACTTTTCGGCACAATGTCGGAATTTAAAATATTTGATTTTTAGCAGTACTATTGTCCTTAAGATGTTTGTGTTGTACTAGACTAAAATATCTTGTTAAGTTATCTTCTTTTTTTGTTTTTTTGGGTGGTGCTTTCCATACGTGAAGGATCTTCAATATATGGTGTCTCCACGTTCCAGTTACAGATCGAACATCATTCTCAGGTCTCTCCTTGCTCATCTCCCTGTTGTGTTCTTAGGAAAAATTGCTTGCCTGAATTTTAATAGATGGAAACCAAACATCTGAATAAAAATATTTTAAAGAGTGGAAATGGTAGCAAGTGCTGTTGTCCCTAAATTTTGTCTTATTATATATTTTCACATGGAAATCCAGAAGTGATGATCTGAGGATATATTACTACTATTATCATATACTGAAGTCAAATTCTCTTTCTTAGTATTGCATAACAGGTACAAATCTTATGTAAATTGTGAAAAAGATCCTTTTTAGATTCAGCAAATCAGATAGTTATGAATCACCTAACAAATGGGACAAGAATGCCAACTGAGCAAGCTGTGCATTTGGAAAAGCCATGCATTTGGAAAAGCCATGCAGTTACTATTTAAACATTAACATGAAATGTCTATGCCCTGATATCTAGTGCTTTTTGCTTTTTCGCCTCTCTTTGTAATGAGTAACTTAACTTGTGTCCACTTTTAAGTTTGAACAATGTTACTAGACAAACCTGTCCTGTTTCATCTCAAGCAGTTTTTCTTTCTGAACTTGTGTGTGTGCTGCTTTTATCTTTTGAAATGAAAGTAACAGTGGGATATACTTCCCCTTAACTCTCCTTCAGACCTGGTGTACCTGATTGAAGCAACTGTTAGATCAGAGCATCACCATGCACCAAGACGTCCCATATATCTTCTTGGAGAATCTTTTGGGGGATGCCTTGCACTTGCTGTTGCTGCTCGTAATCCTCATATTGATCTTGCACTAATTTTGGCAAACCCAGGTTCAAAAGCATGTCATTATCATTTTACGAGATAAATTTATATTGCTTGAATCATTTTTCTTATTGCAAAGATGTGTCTCAGCCACACGTCTACGTGAATCTCAGCTGGAAAATCTGATAACGTTGTCCGAAGTCATTCCTGAGCAACTCCATCCAAGCATGGTTAAACTGTTAAGTGTGACGACAGGTTATTGTACCTTCATCCTCTGATTTATGAGTATAAATAGTATAAGTAGATGGAATTTTGTCTTGCCAAACTAGCATTTTAATAACTGCTAACAACTATTAGCTGTATATTTTGGTAATATTTGTTTGAAGTTTCCAGAAACTAAGTTTGTTTTGAGTTTTTATAAAAACTGTTTGCTTTTCCTGCATCTCCTTGATTACCATTGCTTTTCCTGCATCTCCTTGATTACCATGCTAGATGAAATGTGAACTGTTTGGTTTGGTAGATGAATGATCCTAGCTTCAGGACTATTATTTCTTCTGAATCTTTTTATGAGAATCTTGTTGACTAGAATTGTAGGAGGAAACATGCTAAACATGCTCTCCAGTCACTAATTAAGATGTTTACTTGCCTATCTACGTCAGTATATATAATCACACATCTCATACTTCACATTGTATCTTTCTCCAAAAGATGTGTGTATCTGTTGGGACAACACATACCTGTTCAAAGTGTGCAGCAACTTATTCTGGTCTTAATTTTTTCTAACTTGCACCACAAACTTTCACTCAACTTGAACAGTTTGACTGCTGAGCCAGAAAAACCAATTACTTGAAGAACTTAATCCCAATATTGAACAAATCATTCAGCTCTGTTTGCTGTATGCATAATTCTTTAAAAAGCAATAGATCTAGCAAAACACCTACCAAATGTCTTTGAAACTTCTCTTGATAAAGTATATGTATATGTTCACACTTGTTCTTTTAACGCTTGCACAAATAAATTTACATCTTGTAGTTTAAGTTATCATGTTTATTGGTACTAAATCCCTCAATATTGGGCTGTGAAGTGCTCAAAATGGAGTGACATGAAGAGCGACGATTCATATAGCTGACCAACTTGCTTGGGATTGAGTTGTAGTTGTTGATCGGAACTAAATAACTTCAGTGGATACTTCTTGCTTAAATTGGTTTACTAAGTTCACTTTATGGTTAACTTTTAGATGAAAATTTACAACTGATTGAATTACATTGATTAGGGGTTCCTGCAAGGGTGGCAGTGGCAATTCCTGGCAGTGGACACCCTTTGCAACAAGCAGTAGCAGAGTTATTTCGTGGTGATGTAGCATTTTCATCCTACTTATCTGTAAGGTCCAAAAGTCTTAAACTCATTAGGTTAAATTGTGAAAGTTATCCCTCTGAATCTTAAAACTTGGTCACCCTAGAAAAGAATTGTTGCATTTGGACATTTTCATCAATTTATTATTTACGGCACCTTCTTAGTATTGATAAGATTCCCTTTCGTTCACCATGTCTATCCATGTTGATATCTTCCTTTCCCACTCTAGCTTTGACACTTCAATAGTTTTGAAGACTTTAACTTAGACAACCATTATTAGTTGATATTTTCAGTTGGAGTTTGTTCTTGTTGTCAGTTTGAGCAAGAAAATGATGATAAAGGTCGCAGGTGCTGGCTGATGTTTTACCTGTAGAAGCACTTATCTGGAGGCTGAAGATTCTCAAATCAGCCGCATCTTTTGTCAGTTCTCGCCTCCATGCTGTCAGAGCTCAGACTTTGGTACTCTCGAGGTAGTTTTTCAGAGTTCCAGTGACATTGGTAAAATTTGATGAAAGAGAGATGTTTAATTGCCTACGCCTTCCGCGGAGATAGTTGATTTTCTCTCTCTTTTCATCTTTACGGGAAGTTTATTGATGTAAACTAGAATTGTTGTGTTCTTTCTTATTCCGGACATTTTGAGCAATATCCAATTCAGGTTGGCTTTTGCAACTGCCACTATGTGGGACTAAGAGTTATATTGCTATGCAGTGGAAAAGATCACTTGATACCCAACCCAGAGGAATCTGAGAAGCTTCGCAAGATGCTTCCAAACTGTGAGATCCGGAGATTTAATAACAGTGGGCATGCCCTTCTCCTGGTAGGCTGTTCTTCTTTTCCAAACCCTTTCAGACCCAATTCCTCTTTCCAACTTTCCACATATTACTTTTGCTCTATACCATATTCATAACTGCTTATGCAAATGGTAATAGTTCTTTGTTTAGAATAATTTTTGTGAACAAACAACAAACTAAAGCAGAGAATATCTTGATTAGACTATGCATCAATAAAGATAGATTTTTTCAAGAACTCTGTGCCTGAAGTCCCGTTGAGGTTTATTCAATGACAAAAAAAGGAAAACAAGAAAAAGAAAGTGCCTTTTAGTTAAATGGAGAAAAGAACACGCCCCTTAGTGACTGAATAGGCTTGGGAGTAAGTGAAGTAGGAGATGGGACCTCAAGGATCTGTTGTGGGCATAGTGAGGTAAGATGAAAGAACTTTCAGTTTGCTGGCAGTTGTGTGCTTTCTAGTTGCGTGGGCAAATGTAGGTCCTTGTTATTCATTTTATTTTTTGATTATTGGGATATTCACTGCACTCTTCCAACTTGGAATTATCCATGCATTTTGTATACAAGCTGAAGTTTATAGCTTTTGCTCTTATTTTCTATCATCTGCTGTAGTTTAGGATATCAGGTAAGCTACAGTCTTGATGTAACACTTTTTTACTTACTTTTTATCTTTGACAAGATTGAATATAAAAAGTGCAAGGGTTGCCTTCCAACAGAATTACTCTGTCAATATGATTCCATAACAAGTCACACAGTGGCATATTACATGCCTTACTTCCTACAGAAAGATTCAGTACCCATGGCAGTGTATACAGTAGGTTACGTAGTCCTGCAATAGCCTACCTGTATGCTCTTAGTTCTGCATACGTAGAACTGGTTACTTCGTATTCCAACAAAGATATTACTCCAACTTTTAAAGCATTCATACCGAAACTTATGCAAAAACATCTTTTCTGGGGGTATATGATAAGTTGAAGTTTTTATGCAGGAAGCAGATTTTAATTTGGTAACTGTCATAATGGGTGCCAATTTTTATCGACGTGGAAGACACCTTGATTTTGTTAGAGATTTTGTGCCACCAAGTACTTCTGAGTTTGACAGTGTGTATCAACCATACAGGTATTTTGTCCTGCTCTATGTTGGAACACACTGACTATTGAAGTGTGTGACCATCTCATCTAAAAGCTTAAGCTATTAGAGAGAACACACTCTTATTATTTAATTATATTCTCAAAACTAACCACTAACCAGTCGGTAGGGGATTGTAGAGACGCATAATTTGCTTCCTGGTCATTTACAGTGTGCTCTATGTTCATAGATATGGTATCTAGTTAAGGAGGTTCCATGCTGACAATGTATTTGTTGGCGGTCTTGCTTCTCTATAGAAGACAACCTTTGGACTAAACTAGGGTTAAGCTAATCAGAAGCTCATATTGGCATAGTGAATCAACTCTTCTGCATCTGCTATTTATGTGTACTTAGTTCATTTGATAAAAACACAAATACTGCCAAGTTTATTTGATCATTATTTCTTGTGTGACTGATTAAAACACAGGTGGATGGAAGTTGCCTTCAACCCTGTGATGATATCAACTCTTGAGAATGGGAATATTGTTCGGGGTCTGACTGGAATTCCTTCTGAAGGACCAGTCTTACTTGTTGGTTACCACATGATGCTTGGACTTGAACTAGTTCCTTTGGTGTCCCGTTTGTGGAATGAACACAAGATTGTCCTGCGAGGCATAGCACATCCATTGATGTTTAAGAGACTAAGAAAGGGAAAAATGCCTGTGTTATCAATGTATGATGATTACCGATTTATGGGTGCGGTTCCCGTGTCGGCAACTAACTTTTATAGACTTTTATCATCAAAATCCCATGTCTTGCTGTATCCTGGGGGCATGCGGGAAGCTCTTCATCGGAAGGTATTACCTAGTTAAAGCATCTTGCTAAGAAACGCTCTTCTCAAAATATTTCTGTATTTACCGACTTCAGTGCAGTCAAATTCTATATTTTGTTTATGAATCTAAGGGTTGCATTTCTTAGAAAGTTTGTGATTAACTTGTGTGATTTTTCTCTTCTCCACTTGAAACATAATGTCATGTGAAACATTAATGAGTTGATCACTAACCTTTTGTTTCCTTAAAACCTAAGGACAAATTTGTACTGCACCGTCCCACCAGATCAACTGATTTTGTATCTTAGGCTCAACTTTAGTCTGATTAATGTCATATGTAAGAGCAGTTTATCTTGTTCATAAAGATACACGTCTCTCTGGCATATATGCATGATCTGAAGATATTTATTATGATAGGAAATTTAACAATGCAGTTTGAAAATTGAATCTCTCATCTATTACAAGTATATGTGTACTAATTTACTTTGTATGTCCAGACCCATCACAAAATGTTGAATTAAATGGTCATTCTCATGTTAATGAAACAAAATTGAAATTTACAACCTGTTGATTTCTCAATATGCTATGTATTTGTTGTCTGTGGTTCCAAGGAAAGCTTGATACAAAGTCTAGATCTATATATGGCATAAGTTAAGTATTGAAATTTGAAATAAGTTGCTGAAAGATGTTTGCTTAAGTATGGGGAGATTGACTTGGAACAATATAGCAGAAATCCTTGCAGTTATAAATGTTGAATAAGGTTATAATTTAGCCAATGAGAAGAAGATAAAGGCATGCTGCTCTTCTAATAATTTGGTCTTCTATATTCAGGGGGAGGAGTACAAATTGTTCTGGCCAGAACAGTCTGAATTTGTCAGGATGGCAGCTAGATTTGGAGCAAAAATTATACCTTTTGGTACAGTGGGAGAAGATGATATTGGCCAGGTAGTTTCACGAGTTAACATATTTTGTATTTGAAAGTGTTTAATCAGAACATGCAACCAACATATATTCTGGTGGATTAGTTTCACCACAAAAGTTGAGTTTTTTTTTTTTGGAATGCATAAATACATTAATAAATATAAAAACAATTGCTTAAAGGAATGTTGAATACTTATGAAAACAAGATGGAAATCATTGTTTTACCTGAATGGATTGGGTGTGATGGGACGGAATAGCTTGTGGCTTCAGTTCGATAACAGTGTTTTAATAGTTGAACTGAATCATTTAGTTTTTTTTAAGTGCTGAGGTTATCCAATTCAGATGGTTTGGAAGGGGGATTTTTTTTAATTTTTTTTCAATTGGATATATTAAAACTTGTCTACTAACTAACAAAAGTAGATTCTGATAAAGAAATCCTGCAAGCAGAAAATTTAGCCATTATTTGGCTGGTGATATTTTGCCGATTATAAAAAGAGTTTCATCTACTAATACGTCCCCCCCAAGCCCCTCAATTTGGAGCATGGAGAAAATGCTCTTTAATTTTGCTTTCGTGTTGACTACCCCAAAGCTCTTTCCTTAAGAAACAATTAATCAATAATGCACCAGCTGTTATTCTAAACCTGCTGTGATTAACATTGAGATAGATTTCCTTATTGGAAATAGCAACTTTTGTATCACAAAATCATCCTCTTGTTCACTCATCAATCTATCAATCAGATTCTCCTTGATTATGATGACATGATGAAGGTTCCGTATCTCAAGGCTCTCATAGAGGAGTTAACTGGTGAGGTGGAGAAGTTAAGGTATTGAGTTTGTTCTTTCCTTAGTTTATCTGACTTAGAGTGTGTTTTGGTATGGCGTGGAAGTTATATTTCACTGTAAAGATTTTCCTGTAAAATGTTTTCCAGTGTTTGGTCGGTGAATGGGAGATGTTTTATTTTCCAGAAAATAATATATAAAAGATTAATAATATTTTAAGCTAATAGAAGAGTGGTTTGATGAATTTTTGAGAACTAAGAGTAATAATAATAATGTGTGTGTTAGTTGAACAGAGTGATTTATGACATAAGGAGGAGTACTTATTTTTTACATTAGCAGTCAGGCCAAAATAGGAGTTGATTCTACTAGTCTCTTATTTCCAGTTACTTTTTTTTCCCTATTTATTTTGGTTCACTTTGCAAACCATTTAGTTGAGTGAGAGTTAAATTGACAGAAGAATGCTGTCTTGTATGTGAACACAGATATGACACTGAAGGAGAGGTTTCAAACCAAGATGTACATCTTCCAATAATTCTTCCAAAAGTTCCTGGCCGTTTTTACTTTTACTTTGGCAAGCCAATTGAAACAGCAGGTAATTCGTGAAGTATTTATATGCTGCTTTTGATGAGCTTTTAATTAATTAGTTGTTGTTTGCACTTTGCAGGGAGGAAGGAGGAACTTAAAAGCAGGGAGAAAGCACATGAATTATACTTGGAAGTGAAGTCTGAGGTTGAGAGATGCATTGATTACCTGAAGGAGAAAAGAGAGAATGATTCGTATAGGAATATAATGGCCCGCCTGCCTTACCAGGCTAGCCATGGCTTTGATTCTGAAGTTCCCACCTTTGATCTATAGTACTTATTGTATTCTTTTCTTATATATATATATATATATGCGCACACCTTACTTGTTTAAAAGAAGAAAAAAATACTTAATACTATACAAAGTGATTCTTTACAGTTATAATTTTGCAGCGGGTTGATCAATCTTTACATTAGTATAGCGCACTTAAGTCACTATTAGTCATAAGGTAAAGGCTGATGTTTGACGTAGGCCAAACATATATATCACTACTTTAATAATGCCCAAAAACACTTGTTGGGCGTAATACCATCACCTTAATAAGTAGAGATAAATGGAAAAAGAGAGACCAAAATTGATTAGGCAAAAAACGTTTAGGTAGAAGTGGTCCCGTCCCAAGTATAGTAAGGTAATTATGAAATGGGTCTAATGCCAATATAATGTTACATGTGCCATTAAGAATGAAACTGGTAGTACGTACATACTGATACTACATATATATGGGATGTGGTTAACAACATAATGTGATTTTCCGATTGTGGAAGTTGTGTTGCAGAGTATTTCCCAAGTAGTAGTAGTAGTGCAATCAGAAGAATGAACAAGTTAGGAATGGTTTTGATTTTGTTGTTAGAAGGGGGTGGGGTTGGTTTTGAAGCTCAACAGAATGGTTACTTTGTTTGGGCTAGAGGACAGAGGAGAGGAGAATAAATATCCCAGTGCATGAATTAAGAGGTAGGTACTTTGATCATGCATTAATTTAATTAATAAAGACACCTGGTTACTTACTTCTTTTACTCACTTCACTGCTCCATAATTGAAAGCATAACTAGTTACTATCACTTTCGCATTAATTACTCTGCTGCTAACAATAACAAATATCCCTTCCTTCTCAACCATGCATGCAACTATATATATATTCTCCACAACTCTTTATCACATTTCTTCATATAGCTACTCTTTTCTAACCAATTATAAAATTCAATTTAATAAGTGGGAGCCACCAATATTCTGCTTTTAATTCCCCCCCCCCCCCCCTGAGCAGTTGATTAGAAATTTCAAAATGGAGTAAGAGAATAGAGGAGACATGATGAGTTAATTAGCTAGGTAACCAGGACTAATTAAACAGGGAATGATAGTAGTACATGGATTAATTAAGATAAGACTGTAGCTAGCTAGTAATATAATGGTGCGACGACTAATACATTCAGATCTGACGCATTCACTTGCTCGCTATTCTAAAGAAGAAGAAGAAAAATCAATTTCTCTTACAAACGAAGGGTAAGGTCGAGATTCAGCTGGCGTTCATCAACGGGGGGAGTTGAGAGAGTAGGAGCATCACCAGTAGTAGTAAAATATCCATGATTCGGTGGAGGATAGAAACCGGATGAGGAGGAACAGAAAGGGTTAAAGTTGTTATTGTTTGAAGGAGGGGCTTGGAGCTGGCAGCAGTAATTACTCATATTGTAGGGGTAATTACCATTGATGATGTTCTGTTGTTGAGGCATATCCTGATCATTGTTGTCGTTGTTTTGAAGAAAATGGAATCGGAGCATATTATTATTGTTATTGTTAGGGTTAGGATGAGAGTCGGTAGGGGTGGTGGAGAACATATTCCGGCGAGAAGCGGCTCTTTCTCGTTTGTGAGCATTCTGGTGTCCCCCAAGTGCTTGAGAAGTGCAGAACTTCCTAGAACAATAGAGACAAGAGAACATTCTAGACGAAGATGGAACTTTTGGTTTAGGTTTAGGGATAGCTGCAGGGATCATGGGTGTTTGATGATCTTCAAGCATAATATCTGGGGTGACGGAGTTAGACTGGCTCCAGAAATCATAAACTAGGTGGGTGTGGTCCGCCATTAATGACTTAATTTTCTGAGGAGGAAATTAAAGCAGGGAATGTGTATATATATATATATAGGATAGGAGAGGAGAGAGTACTGATCAGTAGTGGGGAGAGGAGGAATATAATGGGACAGATTATGGCAGAACAGAAGAGAGAGAGAGAGAGAGAGAGAGAGAGAGTTAATTTGTTTGTTTGTATCTATCTATCTATCAGCTGCATGCATTCAGCTCCACCCCCGGCCGTTGTTAGTACACAGTTGTTAAAGTGTACCATTTTTACTATTTTCTCATCATTTCCAATATCCCTGCATGCTATAATAAGTAACTACACAAATATTAATCATAAATTCATATCCATCAATACCAAACCTTTTTTCGATCGACTTAAAGTAACAACTTTGGAAATGAACTCATATATTCTTTGATTCTAACTTTATTCTGAATCTATCATCCACCTTATTATTTTAATTTTTGGTAAAATAAAATTAATCCAAGACTTGTAATATCAAGACTAAAATACTGGGATAATAAAGTTTACAACGTACACAAGCTTATGTTGATCAGTGTACGTAGTTAACAATTAAGTTGTGTATTAATAATAAATTAATCACTTTAATTTCCAGCTTCTCAATCCATATCTGTTAAATAATTAAATTGGTTTTTAAGTAATCCAATATTACTATGAAAGCTCTTAATTTACATTTTTAGCTTATAAACATTACCGGGGTACATTTTACAAGATAAAACACTTCCTCTGATCTGAATGACATTTATCAGTCAAAACATATATATAGAGTAAATCAATTTTTTTTACCTGAATTTCATTAAATGCCTTAAACTATTATAGTAATTATTATGATTTATAGTACTATATATTTATTTATTTATTTTTAAAAAAAAAAACTTTAAAACTTCTATGTTCGAATTCACGATCAATTTAGAAGTTTGAATCTTGAAATTTCAACTGTCACATAAAAGGTATATAATCTCTTGTCATTTAATATTTACTCATCTCCTCATATTGAGGTGTTTGTAGTTTTAATTAAGAACAATTATATATGAGGGTAAATTGTAAAATGAAAAATAATTATTTTTAAAAAGCAGGAGAGATAATTTGATGGTGTAAGAGGAATATATAGGAGTAGGAGTGGTGAGTAATTATTAAGAGTGATTAGATATAGGGATGGGTGTGTTAGAACTTAAAATGGTATGGGTGAGTAAGTGAGAGTGGTTTAACTTTAAGCAGATTGATATGTTTGTTTAAGGAAAGGGAAAAAAGTGATTGACAAGTTGATGTGAAGAAATTGATTTGTGTTGGTTGGTTCAGCCAATTCTGACAGAGAAACAAAAGGCAAGTCTCATTAAAAATGGCACCCTAAAATGCCTATTTCCCAGAGGCATATGGAGGTATGGACATGAACCATGGTGGTGGAGATTAACACCTATATATGTACTACTCTTTCTTTTATTTATATGCCTAGACATTCTATGATGAAAAAGAGAATCTAGAATTGTGATGTATTAATTAATCATATATAAAAAATGATTTAATCTGTAGAAAAAGGACAGACAGCAGGGTAAGTGGAGAGGAATTAGTTTGTTAGACACGTGTCTGTCTCACTAAGTAAGTAGAATCACAATAACCTGAGCTGATCCCCCTATCCTATCTATCATCACCCAAAACTCCCTCTCACTTTAACAAGACGTCTCAATGTGACATAAATCTACATTACAACTTTTTTGATAAATAAATAAAACTTATCCCTACTCCTACCCTCGTCCTTTTTATGGAACGTACCCATAAATATGGAATGGAGTAGGCATGTTTCACATTGACAATGACAAAAAAAAAAAACAATTATCCTAGTTGAAAATTTTACTACTTCCGAGTCTGAGTCTGACCCTTTCTTTAGATTATTGAGAAAAATTAATTGTCTCTACAGTATGGTTGCTGAGTGCCTGCATACAGACAGATGAACAACCATAGCCGAGGTAATTTTGATTGTTAGACTCACATTCTTCATCCACTCCCTTTTATAATGTTAACAAAACACACATCAATATATATTTATTATATGAAACATCTTCCATTAATAACCCATTGAAACAGCCTTGCACTGCTATTCTAGCCAATAGTAAAAACACAGATCCACCCATTTCTTAAATGGATGCCTTTATACTCTTCCTAAGATTACCACACTGGCCATTTTCCCTGCATCCTGATCAACCAATAAAACCAAAAGGGTAACCACTAACGAAGCTATATGCGTCTAGCTCCCCCTCCCAATCA
>JAJOOH010003438.1:0-19472 GCA_029582605.1 Solanum gracilifrons | reverse complement strand
TCCTTGAAGGGAAAAGTATGAGAATTATGCATAACTACGAGATTTATGAATATGATTTATGAACACTTTGAGAGTAAAGTGAATATGATTATTATATAGTTGTTGTGTTGTTGGATGATTATTCTTATGTACACATTTATGTATAAATATGGTATGAGGTGAGAGGTGTTCTCACAATATGATGATTCTAGGGATGAAAGAGCTATTCTCACCCATTGAATCTATGAGCTAAGTATGAATTATGATGGATTGAGTGTCAAGACATTCTTCCATGAACATGAACTTAAGTCAAGACTTAAATATGTAATCTAATTGAATTAATGCTTAGCACCGAGTGGATATGAATATGAGATGGAAGCTTATAGATAGTTGAGTCCGTCTTCTTAATGGGTTCCCTCTACCTTAGTTGAGTCCGGGTTCCCAAGGTATGTATCTCATGAGATGGAAACCTTATACCTTAGTTGAGTCCGGGTTTCTAGTAGCAATCTCCTTATCCCATAACTATGTGCCCATATAGGTCTTTAGCTGGTGGATTCACTTAAGCTAAGAGTACAGTTCTACCTTAGGCAAGTAGAACAACTCCTTTTTGGTGTGGGGTAGACACCAGATTCCATGTTAGCTCACATGATCTATGTCGGTTAAAGCTTATTCCCACTAGTACATTAATATGGACAAGAATATGAGATATGAACTATGGTCACTTAAGAAGCTTTACTTATCATGGATGGTATTATGGGATCTCACTCATGCATTGCACAAGTATGCTTTGAAGGTATCTATGGTATGTTCCTTTTTTATATGATGATCTATGAGTTGATTATGCTTATGATGTATCTTTTTCCCCAAAAAACTAGGGTTTCCATCTAAGTCATGGGTTCTCTTTCAAAACGTTTTCAATTGTTGATTTATGGTTGATTATGGTTGATTATAGTGGATTATGATTGAATTGATGATTAATTGTTGATTTATGATGAAATCCCCCCCAAGAACCCATGATTTCCCCATAATGCTAAATTGTGAATTCATGGTGTGGGTTGATTGAATATAGAAGCATCTCAATTGATTATATTTATATTGATTGAGTTATTGAATCATGATATTCCCCTATCAAATGTATTAATTCTAGATGTTTGGGTTGAGTTTAATTCATAGCCTTGAAGGGGCAAATTATGAGTGTAGGGTCTGGTTCTTAAGGCGATTATAATTTGGTTCAAATTTGGATTCAACTATTCTCCTTGCTTGTGGTGAGTCCTCATGATTCGAGGACCAGAGTTTCACTTTGAGTTTCATTTTAGCATTTCATTTCTGAACTATGTTGTATGGGCTATGCCCCTTTCATTTGAACTATTGTAATAGATGGCTAATTGAGACAAGTGTAGACTTCCACTTTGTTTCTATGAAAGATCTTTAAGATTGCACACGCAAGTGTACGTCGCGCAAGTAATATAGTGGCCCTAAAAGAGCCGGATTATCGAGCCCAAAGAACTTATTAATTAATTATTTTTACTAAATTATATTAATTCTAATTATTTATTGAAGGGAAGATTTCAAACATTTAATATATATTAACTAAACTAGAAATAAAGATAAAATAACTAAACAACAATTAACTAAGAAAAGATAGATGTTTACACAATCAATCAATGAATCGATCTAGGATTATAATTTAATTAACAATCATATTTAGCATCTATTTAATCAACTTATTTGATTATCTAGTTATTGATTCACGGGGTTGATAATATATTCATGATCTCCCGACCTCTAACCGTCTACCATAATTGACAGCCTAACTACATCATTTAGCGGGGATAGACTGAACCAACTATGGAGCATTAAGTTATCTTCCCGTATTTGAGTCAAGCAAGTCACCTAGGTATTTCTCTATCCTAGACACAAATCAATTCAAGTGAAATGCAAGAAAAGATCATGTTCCTTATATTCCACGTTCTATCCCTCTATTCCTCTCCCGAGTTCAAAAGAAGACAATAAATTTATTCTAATGGTGATCAAGCATCAAAATAGTAATCACAAAAATATAAGAACAACTAATATGATAAACAAATCATGCCGAATTAAAATCACTAAACAATCATATTATAAGTAAATATAATCCAAGAACGAGAAGTTTAACTCCACATAGACATAGAGCAATTACAACGAATCATTCAAATAAAATATGTAAAATAAATAAAAGAGAAGAAAAGATTACCCTAAATCAAAAGTCAATTTCTACATTGTATCCTCCTACTCCAATAATTATTCTTGTGGATTATTTATAGATGTAGAAAACCTTGAATAAAATAATTGAGTCCAAAACAAATTGGAAACCCAAAACCTTGACAGAATTGGATTCCGCATGAAACTCTTTCACCAACCCAACAATTGTGCGTTGATTGGTTTCCACGTGGCATGCATGTATGTTTGCTTTCTTCTTTCTTCTTTTTTTGCAACGTTTGATTCACATATATATAAATATAATATAATATAATATTCAATTTAACCAATTAAATTGTCTGCTTGATTTCCTTCTTCAACCTTCCATCTTTAATTTTTTTAGCTCCAAACTTTTCCAACTTTACACCAATTTACTCCTACAAATTAAATACACTATTTAGCACAATCCATAAAATTTATGCTCAGAAAGGACAAATATAAATAATAAATGTGAGGCAAATAATGATTAAAAATATGTATTTTGGCCTCACATCAATACCCCACACTTAAACTTTTGCTCGTCCTCGAGCAAACATTAATGCTCATCTAAAAAAAAACATTACTACAAACACTTAGGCCATATACAAATTTCAAAACATGAAGTACACTTCTCGATTATTATGCAAGATATCCATAGAATAACAAACCTCTAACCTCCTAACCTCAAAGAAGGACTCTGAACTCATCAAATTTAAGCTTGCTCACCTAGTCTCGTCAAAGAAAGCTAATACAATCACCTAGCTATCATGAAACAAGTGCCCTCACAAGAAGAAATAGTCCACACACTCAAATCAAAATATTGAATATAAATTAAGGACTTAGCATCAAAGAACACTCTCACACTCACAAAGAAAATTCACATGTCTGCACAAAGAACCATAGGCTTGACCATTATGTACATCTCCACTAATTAAGCATGCTTGAATAGAATCTAATAGGACTTTAACGGGTTGTAATGTAGGCTAGTGAACGGGAAGGAAAACTATATAATAGTGACTTACACTTCCTTAAGCACTTTGCATTTTAAGACTTTATCACCCATTATTTTCTTCTCCTTATTTTCAGCCCTCTCTTCAACAATTATTTCACAAATAATTCTCATCATCTCAAAAATGCTTCAATCATTTTTTATATATATATGCCATTTCACTAGCCACCCTCAATTGAGGTGCACAATATCCTTGGTAGGACCAAGGCCAATGTTTGAGCATACTGCTGAACTAGCCACCCTCAATTGAGTTGAGGTGCACATTGTCCATTAAGGATCAGGGCCAAAACAGAGTTTTTCTATACTTTTATTTTTCACACAACATAGCAGAGCCGATTTTTTTTTCATCATATTCTTTCAAAGAGGGTTTTTTTAAGCATTTTGTAGCTATCATTGATTACCTTTTCACTCAACCATCCCTTTTTTTTAATTCAGAATTAGCAATTAGAATAAGTCTATGCTATAATGCTCAAGGAAGCAAGGTGCAAAAACTAGGGATTCAACAAAATAGTTTAGGGCAAAATATGGCTACCAACAAAAGGCTACATGCTCAAGAGAGCTAAATAGTGATATAATATCTGAAAAGGCTAAAATTTACTCGACAAATCAAAGAAAGCCTATTATCATCTCCTAAACAAAGAAACACTTTTTATTTCACTTAAATAACATCCAGGGTAAGTTCTAGACTAAGATGCAAAACATGGAATAAACAAAATCTCACCACACATGGCAGAAGTATCAATCAAGATGGATCAATTCCATTTCTAATAGAGACAGGATCATAACAAACTACAAAATAAAATAAGCTATATACAAAGTCACAACCATGAACCTAGATGTCAAAGAGTTTGCAATTTCACTAGCAATCAAGCATTCACAAGAAAGTACTACTCAAAATTAGGCCCAAATAACAAGTATCACACAAATCAAAAGGGTCTTTCTTTTTTCTCCAAAAAAATAATAAAAAGAAAATTTACTTCCTAAAAAAATAAAAGACACTCGGTTCAAAGGGACTATCCTCAGGAAAAGAACGGAAAACAAAAGTCAAGGAGCCCATCCTAATAAAAGAAAAGACTCAATAAAATGGTAAAAACAAGGAATTCAATCCCGCATCCCACACTTAAAACATGACATTGTCCCCAGTGCAACAACATAAGCTAATGAGTGAAAGAGAGAATTTTTTTTTCGGTTAGGCTAAGTGTGCTCCTACTCATGGAGTTTTTTTTTTTTTTTACGAATTTAGTTTTTTTTGTACCAGGTTCGCGACGCGGACTGGATACGGACTTCACTGTCCGGAAAATATTTTTTCCATTTAAAAAAAAATAATATTAAACAAATCTAAAGCATACTTCACCCTAACCAAAATATGCGGAAGTATCCCCACCCCACACTTGAAAAGATGTTATGTCCTCAAAACATTAATTAAAATTTTAAAACAAGGGTTAGGAAAACTCCCTTGGGCTTTAAGCCTAGCTAGTAGAATGTTCTCTACTTATTTTGTTTTCAAGGGTCGTACGCACCCCACTCTTAAGCTCAAACATGCTCCTTTGCTTCAAATTCTTAGGTACTCAGACTTCCCCTAATCTGCAAAAAAAAGATCAAAACAAAAAAGTGACACTAATAAAATAAAATAAAGGGTTATTTTTTTAAATTTTTTTTAATAAAAAACTTAAATAAATAAAAAGAAAAAGTATAACCTAGAAAACAATTAATTTCTAAGTCCCCAGTAGCGGCGTCAAAAACTTGTTGCTTTCAATTGCACACGCAAGTGTACGCGGTCGCGCAAGTAATATAGTGGCCCAAAAAGAGCCGGATTATCGAACCCAAAGGACTTGTCAATTAATTATTCTTACTATATTATATTAATTCTAATTATTTATTTAAGGGAGGATTCAAAGAATGAATATATATTAACTAAACTAAAAATAAAGATAAAATAACTAAATAATAATTAACTAATAAAAGATAGATGTTTACACAATCAATGAATGAATCGATCTAGGATTATAATTTAACTAACAATCATATTTAGCATCAATTTCATCAACTTATTTGATTATCTTTTTTTAAAAAAAAACTTATTTGATTATCTAGTTGTTGATTCACGGGGTTGATAATATAGACATGATCTCCCGACCTCTAACCGTCTACCACAATTGACAGCCTAACTACATCGTTGAGTGAGGATAGACTGAACCAACTATGGAGCATTAAGTTGTCTTCCCGTATTTGAGTCAAGCAAGTCACCTAGGTATATCCCTATCCTAGACACAAATCAATTCAAGTGAAATGCAAGAAAAGATCATGCTCCTTATATTCCACGTTCTGTCCCTCTATTCCTCTCCCGAGTTCAAAAGAAGACAATAAATTTATTCTAATGGTGATCAAGCATCAAAATAGTAATCATAAAAATATAAGAACAACTAATATGATAAACAAATCATGCCGAATTAAAATCACTAAACAATCATATTGTAAGTAAATATAATCCAAGAACGAGAAGTTTAACTCCACATAGACATAGAGCAATTACAACGAATCATTCAAATAAAAGATGTAAAATAAATAAAAGAGAAGAAAATATTAAACCCTAAATTAAAAGTGAATTTCTACATTGTATCCTCCTCCTCCAATAATTATTCTTGTGGACTATTTATAGATGTAGGAAACCCTGAATAAAATAATTGAGTCCAAAACAAATTGGAAACCCAAAACCTTGACAAAATTGGATTCCGCGTGAAACTCTTTCACCGACCCAACAATTGTGCGTTGATTGGTTTCCACATGGCATGCATGTATGTCTACTTTCTTCTTTCTTCCTCTTTTGCAACATTTTATTCACATATATATAAATATAATATAATATTCAATTTAATTCATTAAATTGTCTGCTTGATTTCCTTCTTCAACCTTCCATCTTTAATTTTTTTTAGCTCCAAACTTCTTCAACTTTACACCAATTTACTCCTACAAATTAAATACACTATTTAGAACAATCCATAAAATTTATGCTCAGAAAGGACAAATATAAATACTAAATGTGAGGCAAATAATGATTAAAAATATGTATTTTGGCATCACATCAAAATGCATTTTGCTCCTTATTGTTCTTTACTTATGTTATGATATGCTAAGTGGCTTACATGATTCCTTTTGGGGTCTCATGTGCCATGTTACGTCTAGGGAGTACCCTTGGGTTGTGACAAACTTTGTAATCAGAGCACAAGGTTTAGAATGATTTTAAGATGATGACTCATAAGCCACGTCTAGTAGAGTCTTGTTATTGAGTGTGAAGAGTGCTGCACTTATGAGTGAGGGGCTATAAGATGTTTAGGAAATTTCACTTGTTTCACTACTCTTAAATCGTGCCTTAGAGTCTAACTCTATAAAGTCCCTCTCCTAATCCTACTCTTCAGAAAATGAATAGACGAAGAGATAATGCTAGAAGGATGGAAGAGGAGAATGTGAATCAAGAAGCTCCTCCCCAAGCTCCTCAAGCTCTGGTTGATCCTTCATCTATGTCAAATGAGGAGGTTAGGTTGGCTTTTCAAATGTTGGCTCGAGCTTTGGCGGCTCAATCCAATAGATATGTGGTATCCCCGGTCAATCCTAATGCGAATTCGACTACTTCTAGAGTTAGGAATTTTGCTAGGATGAACCCTCCCGAATTCCATAGCTCTAAAGTGGAAGAAGATCCCCAAAGATTTATCGATGAGGTTTATAAAGTGCTTGACATTATGGGAGTGTCTCCACAAAACAAGGTGGAGTTAGCCACCTACTAATTGAAGGATGTGGCTCAAGTTTGGCATACTCAATGGAAGAGAAATAGGCCGGTAGGAGCGTATCCCATAGAGTGGGAAGTGTTTAAATCGGCATTCCTTGATAGATTCTTTCCCCGAGAGTTGAGGGAAGCTAAGGTGGAGGAATTCATAAACCTTAGGCAAGGTAGCATGAGTGTCAACGATTATGCCTTGAAATTTACCCAACTATCCAAGTATGCTCCATCTATGGTGGCGGATTCGAGGGATAAGATGAGTAGGTTTTTTACGGATGTGTCCAACTTGGTTCGAGAAGAATGTCGTACGACAATGCTCCATCATGACATGGATATCTCAAGGCTCATGGTATATGCTCAACAAATTGAGGAGTCAAAACTCAAGAAGAGGAATAGAGAAGTAAAAAGGGCAAGAATCGGTGATGAGAACTTCTCCAATGCTAGGTCCGATGGACAAGGACGACCAAGGTTCAAACAAAGGTTCTCTAACCAAGGCTCTTCTAGTGCTCCTCCAAGGGTCAACAAGGATAGGGATTCCAACCCTAAACCTCAAGGATGTAATAGTGGTGGTTCTTATGTTGCTAGGCCTAATTGTGCAAAATGTGGTAAAAAGCATGATGGCAAGTGTCTTATTGGTACCGATAGGTGTTTTAGTTGTTGGAAGGTTGATCATAAGATGAGAGATTGTCCAATGTTCAAGGTCAAGGGAAGGGAAGATAAACAAGATCCTCCAAGTCGTTCCAATGCCAATGCTCAAAAGTAAAACCGCTTTTATGCTTTTCACTCCCGAGGCGACCAAGAGAGCTCCTTGGATGTTGTAACTGGTATGTTAAAAGTCTTCTCTATTGATGTATATGCCTTGTTAGATCCCGGTTCCGCTTTGTCCTTTGTGACACCTTTGTGGCCATGAAGTTTGAAATACTCCCCGAAGTGTTAGTAGAACCTTTTTCAGTTTCTACCCCGGTTGGTGACTCAGTAGTGGCCAAGAGAGTTTATAGAAGTTGTCTCATTTCCTTGTCTCGTAGAATTAATTTGGTGGATTTGGTGGAGTTAGACATGTTAGATTTTGATGTGATTTTGGGTATGGATTGGTTGCATGCATCTTATGCCTCTATAGATTGTAGCACTCGGATTGTTAGATTCCAATTCCCAAATGAGCCTATCTTAGAGTGGAAGGGGGAAATTATATCCCTAGAGGTCAATTTGTCTCATGCCTTAAAGCTAGGAAAATGATCTCCAAAGGGTGTATTTACTATCTTGTTAGAATAATGGATGAGTCTGAAACCCCTTCTCTAGAGTTGGTTCCGGTAGTTAATGAGTTTTCGGAAATTTTCCCCGATGATTTGCTCGGTATTCCTCCCGAGCGGGAAATAAATTTTGGCATTGATATTTTACCGAATACGCAACCTATCTCAATTCCTCCTTATAGAATGGCTTCGACGGAGTTAAAGGAGTTGAAATAGCAATTAAGGGGTTTGCTAGATAAGGGTTTTACCCGACTGAGTGTCTCTCCATGGGATGCTCTGATGTTGTTTGTTAGAAAGAAGAATGGGTCTCTTAGAATGTGCATCGATTATCGCCAATTGAATAAAGTGACCATTAAGAATAAATATCCCCTTCGAGAAGCGATGACTTGTTTGACCAACTTCAAGGGGCTAGCTATTTTTTGAAGATTGATCTTCGTTCGGGTTATCACCAATTAAGGCTAAGAGGGGTTGATATCCCAAGACAGCATTTAGGACCCGGTATGGTCACTATGAATTTGTGGTTATGTCATTTGGGTTAACAAATGCCCTGACGGCATTTATGGACTTAATGAATAGAGTGTTTAGGCAATACTTAGACATGTTTGTGATTGTATTTATCGATGATATTTTGATTTATTCAAGAAGTGAGAATGAACATGTGGACCATTTGAGAATTGTTTTGCAAGTTCTTAAGGACCAATAACTTTTTGCAAAGTTTAGTAAGTGTGAATTTTGGTTGAGATCTGTAGCTTTCCTTGGTCATATTGTGTCAAGTAAGGGTATTGAGGTAGATCCTAAGAAGACGGATGCGGTCAAGAGTTTTCTTAGGCCTCTAACTCTTTCCGACATTAGAAGCTTTTTGGGTTTGGCCGGTTAATATAGGAGGTTTGTGGAGGGGTTTTACTCCATTGAATCTCCGTTGATGGCTTTGACTCAAAAGAAAGCTAAGTTTGAGTGGTCGGAGGCTTGTGAGAAAAGTTTCCAAGATTTGAAGGATACACTCACTTCCGCTCTGGTGTTGACCTTACCGAAGGGTACGAATGGTTTTGTTGTATATTGTGACACCTCTAGAGTGGGGTAGGGATGTGTGCTCATTCAAAATAGTAAGGTGATTGCCTATGCTTCAAGGCAACTTAAAGTTCATGAGAAAAATTATCCGACCCATGATTTTGAATTAGCTGAGATAGTATTTTCCTTGAAAATATGGAAGCATTATTTGTATGGGATCAATGTGGATGCTTTCACCGATCACAAGAGTCTTCAATATGTGTTTAATCAAAAGGACTTGAATCTCTGACAAAGAAGGTGGTTAGGACTCTTAAAGGATTATGACATGAGTGTCATTTACCACCCCGGCAAAGCTAATGTGGTAGCGGATGCACTTAGTAGATTGTCCATGGGTAGTGTGACACACGTAGAGGATGAAAAAGAAATAATTGGTTAGTGCGGTGCATAGATTGGCCCGACTAGGTGTCCAACTAGTGCATCCAACCAAGGGTGGTGTCATGGTCCATAATGGTTCCAAATCATCCTTTGTGATGGATGTGAAGTCTAAACAAGACCTTGATACTATATTAGTTGAGTTGAAAGAGTCGGTACTCAAGAAGTCCGTTGAGGCTTTCCCCCAAGGGGGAGATGGAATTCTTAGGTACCAAGGTGGCTTATGTGTTCCGGATGTTGATGTTTTGAGGGAACAAATTTTAGAAGAAGCTCATAGTTATCAGTATTATATTCATCCGGGAGCAACCAAGATGTACCTTGATCGACGGAAAGTCTATTGGTGGAACGGAATGTAAAAGGATATTGAGGGATTTGTAGCCAAATGTCCAAATTTTCAACAAGTTAAGGTTGAGCATCAAAGGCCGGGAAGCTCATTACAAGATAAACCAATCCCCACTTGAAAGTGGGAAAAGGTGAATATGGATTTTATTGTGGGTTTGCCTCGTACTCGTAGGCAACATGATTCTATTTGGGTCATTATAGATAGGATGAAAAAATCAGCCCACTTCATTCCCGCCAAGGTTTCTTATTCGGCGGAAGACTATGCCAAGTTGTATATAAGAGAGATAGTGAAGTTTCATGGGGTGTCTTTATCTATTATTTCGGATCGGGGTACTCAATTTACTTCACACTTTTGGAAGTCATTCCAAAAAGGGCTTGGTACTAAGGTTAAGCTTAGCACGGCTTTTCATCCCCAAACCGATGGGCAACTAGAACGTATCATCCAAACATTGGAGGATATGTTAAGGGCATGTGTTATAGATTTTAAGTTTTTGGGATGACCACTTGCCTTTAATAGAGTTTGCCTACAATAATAGTCATCACTCAAGTATCGATATGGCTCTTTCTGAAGCCTTGTATGGTAGGAGATGTAGGACTCTCGTTGGTTGGTTTGAAGTAGGTGAAATTGCTCTAATTGGTCCCGAACTAGTTTATGAGGCCATTGATAAAGTTCGGCTCATTAGAGAGAGGTTGAGGACGACTCAAAGTAGACAAAAGTTTTATGCCAATGTGAGAAGAAGGGATCTAGAATTTGAAGTTAATGATTAGGTCTATTTAAAAATCTCACCCATAAGGGGTGTGATGTGGTTTGGCAAGAAAGGGAAACTTAGTCCCCGATATGTAGGCCCATATTAAATTTTGCACGTATTGGGAATGATGCCTATGAGTTGGATTTGCCAAATGAGTTGGCCCCGATTCATCCGGTATTTTATGTTTCTATGCTTATGAAATGTATTGGAGATCCAACGTCCATTATTCCTCTATAAGGGTTGGGAGTTGATGAAATCTCTCATATGAAGAGGTTCCGGTAGATATCCTAGACCGGTAAGTCAAGAGATTGAGAAATAAGGAAATAGCTTCCGTGAATGTTTTATGGAGAAATCAAGGTTGAGGTAATTATCTCCTCTTGAGTTCTAGTGTTTTGGGAGCCATGTGTTTTATATGAACTTTTCCATGATTTCCTTATGTTATGCATGTTCTTGATGAAATTCATGTTTAGTGAGAAAATGAGTTTTTATGATTTATGTGCCTCATGTTGTTGTGCATTTAGTATGAGTTCCCTAATTAATTTCATAAGATGAGTTGATGAACATGCTTTAATATACTTTTGAGAGTAATTGCATATTTGCTCCATGATGTCCTGTTGAGCATGATTTTAGTTGGAGAAGGTAGTTCCTCCTATGAATATGAGAAATGTTGAAATTTCATGCATAATGGGTTGTTAGATGTAGTTCCTACTTCATTGTGTTGCATTGATTATGTTTGAGATGGAGTCGAACTTTCCTCCATTGAATTGCAGATTATTTTGATGTTTTCATGCATGATGGGCTGCTAGTCTTGAGTATTTTCTTCCGTAAGGTGTCTAGCTCGTCATTTGAGAATGAATGTTCCCAAGGGGGAGATATTGTAATACCCCTGGATCTTGTATGCTAACCTAGGACTTAGTGTGTGGAGTTTACAAGTCTTGGTTGAGGGCAAGAGCCTATAGGACCTAGGATTCACTAAGGAAAAACATTTCCTCCCCAAGTCAAGTTGGCGAGGGGCAATGTGGCCTCCCAAGTAACTTGGTGAGTCGCCAAAGTTCACTTAGGGTCGCCTAGTGGACTGTCCCCATTGCCAAGCTGCTGGAAATTTGGGTGAGCTAGGTCGGGGCTGGCCAACCCAGTTGGTGCATCGCCGAAAGGCCCCTCCCCATCGCCTAGTAGGCTGCCTCCATGTTGAACATACTAGAAATTTCAACGAGCTAACGGATCACTTGCGAGCTAAAACATGCAGGTCTGCAGTTTTTAAATGGGAGTCTTAGGGGTCTTTCGTTATTTTCCCTAAATTGATACTACATTGTTTCTCTTTTACCCAGTATTTTTAGACTCAAATTTCCCCCAATTAAGTCATTCTCTCTAAAATCTAAAGAAAATCCAAGACTTCATCCTCTCCCAAGAAAATTCTCTCTCTAGAACCTCAAGAAAGAAGGTGGAGCTAGGGTTCAAGAATCAAGTTCTTCTCACCAAATTCATCGGATTCCATTGTTAAGGTATGGTTGCCCTTTGACGAGCTCAAACACACTATAAGTTTAGTGCTTCGCTAGTTAAAGATAATATAGTATAAAGATCGTTTTCATAGGAATTGGTACAAATAATAATTCAATCAAATCTTGCTAACTATTATTCAGGTGATCAAAAGAAAAGAGTTGATTGTGGTTATGAACCACTTTTATAGACTAAATGATAATTAAAATAAATTGGTAACTATAAAGTTTAATATCAATACTAAAAGATAGGGTACAAGACTAAACAAGTGCACAATGATACTTGGGATTTGACTGCATTCATTTATCACATCTAAAGTTCTATCGATTCTCTCAAATTTGTAGCTTATTAGATTATCCTTAAGCCTTAGATTTTTCTTCCGAGTAAATCTCAAGTTAAAGAATAAACCAATTATACCCTAGTGATTCTAATATGCAAACAACTGTTAATGATTGTTCTTAAGGAAGTAACGTCCATCGACTATTTTTCCTTGAGATTTAATCAATAAATATCAACAATCTCCTTCGATTAATTTAGAGAAAATATATTGATTAAATCCAACAAAACTATGCTACAATATTCACCAAGATATTCCTCTTTCGATTAAATAAAATAATGAACAAGGTTGAAATTTAATTCAAATTCCCATAACAAGTTCAAGCATAAGAATGAAAATGAAAATCCCAACAAATTCATCAATACAACATGTTTATCAAATACCCTCTAAGAATTTACTCCATGGATGAGAATAAAGTTACTAAGAACAAAAAAGAAAAAGAAAACATAGCCATCAAACTTTGAATCCCAACTTCCATTTTGGATTCGAGTAGTGTACCGCGTCTTCCCCTTTATCTGGCTGGTTTTTGTTCTTTCTGCTCCTTTTTCTTGATAATCCTCCTTGGGACCAACTCCAACAAAATAGAGAATAGGGTATTTTCTCTGAAATTCCAAAAACACCCTTATTTTTTATGTTTTCAAGCCTCAACTCCACACAGGCGCACTGCGTAGGCACTTGGACATGTGAATGGCACGTGGAGAACCAGTATGCAGCTTGGGTTTCATGCGGGAGTGCCGCTGGGCGCATGAAAAAGCAGCTACTCCAATTTTGCTAATTATTTCTTTCATTGACCACCTTATATACATGTAAAGTATACAAAAATTGCAAAATTCACATAAAAACTTATCTAAACTTTCTCCTTTTTTTTCTCATCACCCTTCATCCATGGAGTCCCTGCAAATCCAATTTCAAAACTAGTGATTTTCCCCAAAAGTTAGGGTTTGACTTCAATCTCATGGGTTCTTTTCAAAAATGTTTCTAATGATTTATTGATGATATATTATGTATAAATTGATGATTTCCTATAGTTTTATGTTGATTTCCCCCAAGAACCCATGAAAGCCCATATTCCCCAATTATGATCTTGTGATGTGGGTTTGTTGATTATAGAAGAATATTATGAGATATTTCTTATAGTAGTTGAGTTAATTGAATCATGTTAATATCCATGTATAATGTAGTAATTCTAGATGTGTTGATCGAAATATGATCTATGGTCCTTGAAGGGTAAAGTATGAGAATTATGCATGACTATGAGATTTATGAATATGTTTTATGAATACTTTGAGAGTAGAGTGAATATGATTATGATCTAGTTGTTGTTTTTTTTGGATGACTATCCTTATGTACACATTTATTTATAAATATGGTATGAGGTGAGAGATGTTCTCACAATATGATGATTCTAGGGTTGAAAGGCTATTCTCACCCGTTGAATCTATGAACTATAGTATGAATTATGATGGATTGAGTATCAAGACATTCTTCCATGAACATGAACTTAAGTAAAGACTTAAATATGTAATCTAAGGGAATTAATGCTTAGCACCAAGTGGATATGAATATGAGATGGAAGCTTATATGATAGTTGAGTCCGGCTTCCCAATGGGTTCCTTCTACTTTAGTTGAGTCTGGGTTCCCAAGGTATGTATCTCATGTAACACCTTGCTATTTGAAACAACTACAAAGAGCTAGAATTAGAAAGAGTGATTTGTTTTTTGGAAAGAATGAAAAATCTGGAAAATTGGTTAAGTTAAGTTAAGAATGAATTTTGGGTCAAATTCAAACGACCATAACTCCTAGCACATAATGATTTGGGTGTGCTTCCAGATACCGTAGAAAATATCTTGGAGTTATATTTCAAACGCCGCCGAGTTTGCCTGATTCCGAGTTTGTATAATTGAGATATGCCAATTGGAAGTTGAGTTGTTTGGATGAGGAAAGTCCAATCTGGAATTTGGAACTGTAGTTTGGTCTTTTCCTTAACCAATTATTTTATTTCATTTTTGGTAATTAAATGAGGGTCTAATCAGAATTTGATCAGTTTAGAAAATTGGAAGTTCACGCTAGGGCTTGGAGAAAAGAGAAAAGAGGAGAAAGAGGAGAAAGTTCAAGATTCATCTATTTCTTGGAGAATTGCGTGTGGATTTCGTAAAGAGGTGATCCCTACAAGGTACGTGATATCACATAGCGTTGGGTTAGTTCATCCACGCGCCAATCATAATTCAATTCAGTGAAGCTGTGTAGTTTTGAAAACAAATATTACAAGTTCTTGATGAAAATTCGTTTGAAATCTTGTGGGTTATTGTTGTTGAAGTTTATTGAGTTTGTTTCATGATTTAGGTATGTTTTCGAGTAGAATCTTACATATATTGATGATATAGTCAATTCTAAGAGTTTGGGGAAAGAACCAAGTGAAATTAGAGGGTTGAGAGTTGAAAAATGAAGTAGAAAAATTGGAGATTTCTAGGCAGGGGTATGGGGTGCCGCGCCAGCCAGAGTGCCCCAGTTCAGTGTCTGAAGTTTGGGCTCTAGGGAGATGCGCCATCCAGAGCGCCACAACTTCAGTACTGAAGTTTAGGCTCTGGCTCCACCTGCCTCTCAGAGCGCCAGGGACGCCAGTTCACCCATTTTCCCCCTTCTTTCCTTACTAGGTCTTTAGCAATGTACCTATGTTTCCTAGTTGATTCCAACACTCTAAGCTACGTCTAAACATCATGAAATCATCCATAAACATGAGATCATGAACCTTGAATCCATACTTCAATTCAAGGAAAGTTAAGAGTCAAGTCAAGAAGTTAAGAGTCAAGTCAAGGGAAGTTCATAAAGTTTTTCAAAAGTCCTTCACAAATGTTTTAACTTTTTTTAAATACTTGAGCTTTGAGTTGAGTAAAGAGTAAGAGTAAAGTTCATTTATTCAAAGATTATACGGGAACTAAGTATTCCCAAGAGTTAAAATGTTTTCACATTTGAGTAAGAAAAGAAATACTGATTTCCAAGAGACTTTTAAGCTAAGTTTTGAGTAATTATCTCAAATCAAAGAAAGAGTTTTTGTTTTAAAAACATATGAGCTGAGTACATTTTGGGAGTAGTAGTTAGCATCGATATGGGGACGCGAGTTCATAATAACTCAAGTCTCCATAAACCATGTAGCCATCATGGAGAGAAAATGATTATACTTTTTAGATGATTTCTTAGTGTTTTTTAGCATAGACTAGTGGATCTACTTAATTAAGGTGTTCTATATGACGGCAAAGTATAGAACAGTTCTGGCAGCGTGGGAAAGACGTTGTATCCTCACTTAGGCTTATAGTGGGAGTTGTTGGTTAGAAAAACTCCCACAGTATTATATTACTTTATATGTAATTGAGTTGCTATTGTATTTTCTTTAATACATTGAGTTGTCACCTACTGTTTTAAATTCTTTGTATAAATTGCACTATTATTGTTGTTTTACTTTGCATTTGAGTTGAGTTATTCATGAGTGGAGTAAAGCCCAGGTAAGTGTTGCTTACAGATTCCTTTCAAGCTTATGTTAAGTTTAGTTTTCCCCTCGCATACTTGTACATTCAATGTACTGATTCCATTTGACCTATATCATTTTATGATGTAGACTCGGGTAATCAGGATCAGCATCCAGCGCCTCGTTGATCCAGTTGAGCACTCAGAGTTAGTTGGTATTCCCAAGAAAATATCATGAACTAAAAGTAAACAATAATGTCTAACCGCCAAAAATGAGGTTTACATACCCTATTTATAGAAAAACATGTCCTAAACAAAATAAGGAAATAAACTTTCTGGACGCGACATTGATCGACGACTAGACCTACAAACCGTGTGTCGACCTACGGTTCGTAGGTCCCCTCCGTTGGTCAACACTTAGAACTTTTCCATAGCGGCAGGAACCTTCAACTCCCATTTCATCACTAACGGACGTGCAGGATAGACCGTAGGTTGACGGTCCTCTTTCGTGGCTCCACACTTAGGATTTTCATCAGGTACTGGAACTTCAACTCTCTAAACACCTTCTACGGACGTGCAGGATGGCCCGTAGGTCGACCTACGGTCCGTAGGTCCCTTCATAGTTCTACACTTGGTCAGACTTCCCTGATGCTCCCATCTACGCTTACCATCGACAGATCATTATAGGACCTACGGTCCGTAGGTCCCTTCATGGGTGTCCACTTTTGTAGATTTTTCAGTTGTCATCTCACTCAATCGCGTGCAAGCCTATTTTCTACAAACATGACACAAAAATATTATTTCCACTACAAAATGGCCCTAGACACACACAACTCTTAAGTGAAATGTATTAAAAGTACCGTAAACTCACAGTATATCAACACCCTCAACTTAAACATGTTGTTTGTCCTCAAGCAACACACTAACACTCTAAACGACACTTGTGTAGAAGAAGATATACAAACTCAGCAATCACATGGCTATTTTAACCCATTCCATCTTCTTAGTGAAAATCCTTTTTATTAGACTCAACAAGCTAACTCATGTGGATCAAGATATGACAAAGATCGACCAATAGACACCACAACATACATTTTTCACAATCACCAAGGTACCAACTTTTGACAATGTAACTAGTGCCCTCACTTCAAATGAAATCCTTTCCACACAGTAGATATGAAGTTTGAGTTTAAGGATTCATTCAACACTCACTCTCAAAATTGACTTCAAGTACAGTTAGTGCTCAATACCATAGGCTTGCCCTTATTTTCACTGCTTAGACTCTCCAAACTAGTTTCTAATAAGACTTTATTAGCTTGTAACGTAGGCTCAAGGTCAGGTGTGGTACTTTTGGGTACTTTTTAGTGACTTTCTGCCCTCTTTGACATTACATTGGCTTTTTACCTTTTTTCTCAACCTATTTTTGACATCTTTTCATTTTGCTTTCTTTCCCTTGACTCTTTTCAACTTGGATGTGACTTTTGACTTTGTAGCTCTTATTTTTCACTTTCTTCTCTCTTTTTTTCCTTTCACTTTATGTTTCTTTATTTCTTTCTGCACTTTTATTTATCATCTCTTTGCTTCTTTTTCACAAAGTCACATCCTCTTCTATCTTTTCTTTTTCTCTTTTCAACACCAAACTCTTTTCATACCCTTTTTTCTTTCGGTTTACTCTTTCATAGCCACCCTCAACTTATGGGTTTTGCATTAGTTTAGGTGCATAATATTCGATGTCGAACCAGGGCCAAGATCAAGGTAAATTTTTACATTAGCCACCCTCAACTTAGGTTTTTGGCGTAAGTCAAGGTGCACATGTCTAAGGAGGGACTGAGGCAAAGACAATTATTTTAGGGAAGGTGAGTTAGGTGAATCAAAAGAAATGGTCTATTTAAGGCTCAAGTATTTGGATCAAAGGGAGCTTTGATTTCATTTGGTTGGATCATTTGAGACTTAAGTGGACTAATTTGAACAAGGGCCTATGATCACTTCCCAACTTCTAGCCTAGATCATCTTAGCAGGACCAGCGGGGCAAGTTCTAGATTGGCACATATTGTTTGAACATTTAACTTTTCTCACACACTCTTGGCACATTGTTTCATTATCAGATTACCAGATTACCCAATTCAAGTTTTAGCCTAAGTCATGAGGTCAAATCGGTTCTTATCATGTCACATTGAGATCCAACACATTCAACTCATCAAGAATATAGATCTAGCACATTTCAACATTTTTGGACAGGCATTATTTTTCTCTTGTTTTTCATTCCATCATGCTTTCATTTTTCTACTTACTCTTACACATACATTCCTAAACATGCCGGTTCAATAGAAATTAAACAGCCTCTTGGGGGAAAAGAATACAGGCAAGAAAACCCCAAGAGAGGATTATGAGTTGGGTTACTTAGACTTCACCCTATCACTCACAATCCATCTACCCCACCCCCAACAAAATAAAGGGAAATTGTCCCTAATGCACAAAAAGTAAAAAGTAAAGGATCGGATGAAGCAACATGTGGTGCATATGCGCCGAAGACCACTCAAGAAGCGGGTGGGTCCGATTTCTCAGAACCCGCTGGATCAACACTCGGAACGCCATCAATAGCACTCCCATCTACTATCCCAGCACTCTCAGTACTGCTCTCATCAACTCTCACAACACCCTCAGAAGTGCTCTTATCAACTCTAGATGGGCCAACTCCAACCTCTCAGACCCGCTGCTGTCTAAGTTCCTCATCAACAATGGATGCCCTCCGAGCCACCTCAGTTTGCTACTTTTTCTCGATCTTTGAGCCTCAACATCATTAGAAGTACGATCGGAGTGAGGATGCTTCCCAACAACACAGGAAGAATCAGGTGGTGGTACGACATCACCGAAAAAGACTGCCAACACCCTATCATCCTCCATGACTGTAGGGGTTAACTCTGGCTCAGTCTCTGAGGGAACTAGGAGTGTATCAATATCAACACAGAGGCTCGCCAACTCCTGCTGGAAGGTAGACACATCAATGGTCGGGGCTGGCCTCTCCAGGACTCGCAACTCAAAGGCATCCATGTGCTTATTAACGACCCAGACCATCTGGTCCATTATTTTCTCCATCCTCTGCTCGACCCTCGCCTAGGCCTCCGCTATCGACCACTGCATCCATGGGTTCACATACTGAAGTAGAGTGGCCATCTGTGCCTCTAGCTTTTGGACTCGGGCTAGAGGGATGATGGTGGACCCTGAATAAGGCGTGTCTCTGAATGAGCTAAGGGCCTGACTGGCGGCCGGTGATAGAGGAGACTGGGTATCCGTTGTAGTGGCAGGAGGGGCAGGGTCATCAGCTTACATCTGCACCACATCTACTATAAGATCATCGCCCAACGGTGGCACCTCAACCAGTGGCTCCCTGTGAGTTGCAGCTATACTGGCCTCATCT
>JAJOOH010003437.1:0-20374 GCA_029582605.1 Solanum gracilifrons | reverse complement strand
AGTTGAACCGGACCGGATCCAATAGCGGGTTAACGGCCCACGGTTGAAAAGAAAAAGACTCTATCTACCTACCCAGTACCCACCCACCCCCACCCCTACCCCCACCACCAACCCCAAGCTCCAAGCTCCAAGCTCCCTAGGAGGGTCTTCTTCATACCCGAAGGGATACATAAGATTGCTGCAGTTTCATCCTGCAATTCACGGTATGATTGTATTTGTTAGCTTAACACATTGATTTTTGAATTTTTCCCCAAAAATTAGGGTTCTAATTTCGTTTGTCATTTTCCACTTTTCAATGTAAGTGAACCCATTTAGAGATTTTGGAACTTTTCTATGTGTTTTGAGGATTAGAATGTGATAAATGATGGCTTTTCAGTGATGGAATGACTCAAAGTTTGGATTTTGTGCCCTAAAATTCTTCCTTAATTCAACCATTAAGTTGTCTTGTGCTACTGTTTTGTAAAAGAAAAAGAAACTTCTTTAGAACTGGAGTAGTATAAAAGCAGAATGAAAAGGAAGTTCTTTTTTTGCTTCAAAAAATGAAAACTAAGCTATTGTATGTAATACATAAACCTCTAGGAAAAGTATATGGATCTGGTCCTTACACCATGACCACATCATAAATACAGTAGATGTGTCTTTTTTTTTTCCTTCCTTCAGAAAAGGGCCAAATATGCCCTTTAAAATATGCTCACACATGCCTTTACCACTCAAGAGTTGGTCTAACTATATCCTTAATTTAACTAGAGCACCTAATTATCTAATTAGGTGATTAATAAGAGGAAAAGGGCCAAATGTGCCCTTACATATACAAAATCAAGCAGATGTATCCTTTGTTAACTGTTAAACATTTCTTTTCTATTAGTGTTTATGTAACAACCAAAACCAAGCACCAATGTCTAAGTTAATATTTTTTTTCAACGTACTGATGATGTAAACAATGTATTGATGTAAGGAAGTTCATATCTTCGGCGGTAAAAATTGTAATTTATAAATAATTTTGTTCGTCAATTTTCTGAGTTTTTTTACAATCGATTCACGTATTCTCTACACTACACTACACTACACTTGTGTCCTAATTTAAGAACAAAATAATTTCTATCATGTAATCATAAAAATAAAAAGTATTGGAGCTTGTGTTAAGAGTATCTTTCATGTGTATTATTACGAAAGACATATTTGTTCAGTTTCATTACTTTAAGGACAGATTTGGCCCCTTTTTGCTTATTAATCAACTAATTAGGTTAATTGAGGTTCCAGTTAAATTGAAGGCATATTTGAACCAAATATTGAACGGTAAGGGCATGTGTTTGGGCATATTTGCTTAATTTCGAATACTTTGATGACATATTTGGATTTTTTCCGTTTTTTCTAAGCTTAACTTTTAATCTAATAATGGTTAAATAAGATGTGTTTTGCACGTGATATTAACTATTTTTTTTACTCCCTCCGTTATCGTGTACTTGTCCAATTTGCATTTTGCACTCCATTTAAAAAAAGCTAATCAAGTGTTTGTTTTACTAAATTATCCATATAAATGGTACTTTAGAAATCTAAATTTGACTTGTACTCCAATTAGTTTTGGATTTAGTCACTTAGTGATTGGGGTAAAATTGGATAAAATAATTAATTCTCTCTCGATTTTCTAAAGTGGACATGTAAAGGTAAAATCTAGTTTTAGTATTCTGGACAAGTAAAGGGAATGTAGGGAGTAATATCCACTTATTTTTATACCCATGACCCATGTAAATATAGTAGTATTACATATCCGTCATAAAATATGCTAAACGATAATTTAAGATATTAGAATAAAACGCTTTAAAAGTCATAGCAATGGTTCATCATCTCAGAAAGAAAACTAATGAATAAACTAACCCGCCTTAATTTGTGAATAAGATTTTTTAGTTGAATTGACTAATTTTGTGTAAAACACCAGGTACCGGTGCTGGTAAATATTTTCCTAACTCTTGAACTTGGTGAGCTGTGTACTAGAATTCTCACTTGGTAACATGTTTATAGAAGTGGAACACAGAAGAAACTGGCTGAATAATTGAATGTTTTCTTTCCTCTATTCTTCTGCTCGGAAAATGATAAATTTAGGGAAGTTAAATGCATCTCTATTCTTCTGCTCGGAAAATGAAAGATTTAGGGAAGTTAAATGCATACATATTGTATCAGTTGAATGAATAAAAATGATTTTGTTTTCTTTTTTTTCCTTGTGTTTTTCTTTTTTTCAGAAACTGGTAGAGTCTGAGGGATTCCCTGTGTAATGAACATCTTGTTTAATGCGTGTTCTGCTGCAATTTTTACAAGGACTAGCAGATGTGCTGTGAAGAGTTCAATTGGTGCATTTTCAGCTCTTTCATGGAAGACAGGTGTTGGATTTACTGCAACCAGAAAAGTTGATTCCGACTTATTTTTTAAGCAAATTTGTGTTCGCTGCTATTCATCCAAAAAGTCTAGAGGGGAGAGTTCTAGCTCACAGAAGTCTGATCTTACTCCACAAATGAAGGAAGATAGAGATGGTTTCTTTATTGTTAGGAAAGGAAATCTGCTTGGAGTCTACAAAAACTTGAGTGATTGTCAAACTCAAGTTGGATCCTCGGTAACCACTAGTATCTCTCTCATTTATTGATCTTATTGAATATTTCTATTGTTCTTGGAGGATTGTTAATTTGCAGAGTATACATATAAATACACTGCTATAGTAAAGCTACTGGTTCTTTCTTTCTGTGCTAGAACCTAGTTTATCCATAATTAATCTATATTATTTACCTAAACTTTTGCCAAGTGTGTTTGGACAACTTCGATAACAGTCTAGGAAATCCATCGTGAGTGTATGTCAATTAATCAGATGTCTCCAGGACGTCATTCTTTGGTCCAATTACCGTTGTTATCCAATGTCTTTCAAGTACCAAAGGAATCACAAAAAGATAGTTTAAGTGAGTTGAGTGTATATCCTTCTAGTGGTGATTCTTTCTCCTTTTACTTCTACAACCACCCTTTCTCTCTATCTTTGTTTCTCTTTGTCTCTCACTTCCTCTCTGCATCATGGGATAGTTTACAATTTATTTTTTCACATTCTGTAGATATGCTTTTTTCCCGTACTGTTATTATCTTCATCTGCCTGTTATCAGATGTCATCCTTTTTTCTCCTGAATAGTTGTCAACTGGCGTCTTTGAGATCATTTTGTATGGATTGATTGAACTTTACAGCCTATACATGATGCTTGAGAGATTTTTCTCCCGTTGAAGATGTTTTCTTGCAATGAGCTAATCAGTTGTTTTCTGCTGCTCCCTTTTCCTGACAGATATGTGACCCCCCTGTAAGTGTGTATAAAGGCTATGCTATGCCTAAGGACACAGAGGAATATCTTCTCTCTTGTGGGCTTAAAAATGCTCTTTACTCTATCAGGGCTGCTGATCTTACTGAAGATCTCTTTGGGACCCTAGTACCATGCCCTTTTCAGGTAAGCCAATATGTGTAATTCCGGAGATCTACTACTTATATTTAGTGGTTTAAGTATTCATTTTATGAGGTTTCCACCTAGGTGGACGATAATGCCAATCTGATCTAAATGTGAACTAATGAATTCTGTTGTGAGGTTGATGTGAAACAGATCTTAATCTGCAAGTTTCCTTGACAAAGCTACTTGATTCTAGGAAATTTCCTTTCCACTTGATTATTCAGATCATCCCATACAATCCTAAATGAATGCTGGAATTCACTTATTTTGGCTGCTGGAACTTCAAATAAAGGAAAAAACAGTTAGCTGAAGAAACCTCGGAACTCTCGTGTATTTATTGAAATTGAGATCTGGAAAAGGGACCTTGACATGAGTAGCTGATTTTGTATCTTGTGTCCAAAGAGTTGGGAATAAGAATAGTGAAGAGCTACTGGAAACTACCTTTGCCTGTATGCTATAGAAGGGATGACCTAGTACAACATCTCAAACTAAAGTGATAGATTCCACATTATATACTGCAGTCTAAAACACTCTACTTTTGCCTTTATAAGCTATGGCAGGGATGAATTAGCACTGCATCCCCCAATTAAACTGAAACTTTCCAAATTTTATATGGCAACCTCACTTTATCAACAAATATTACTCCCAAAAAGGAAAAAAAAAGGCTGAGAGTTTCATTGCATTACGTTATGTTTGGTGTACAGATTTATTTTCTTTTTCTTCTATGTTAATATTATCTACATTAAGAGATCATCTCTGCATGCATTTGATGCATTAATTGTAGGTTTGTACTCTCCTCAGGTTAATTTCCTATATGATGTGACATTCCTGTGTCATGTGGTAATTCAATGAACATTTGCAGCAAAGATCCTTAACTTTCTCCAATCCTTTATTTAATATTCTCTTATCTTCTTTCTATGTGTACGTTTCTCTCGTCACTCTTTGGGAATAATAAGCACATGCTGGTCAGTCAGGTGAGCTGCTTGTGATCGTAAAGGGTGCAATTGCCAGAAAATGACACATTTTCCTCTTCTTTTTTTTTGACTGGTCATACCAATTCATTAGCATTTCATTTCTTGCAGCAACCTTCTTCTTCAAAAGGTGGAATGCCTGAACATATGACAAAGAAGAGGTCACAGGATGTAATGTGGTCAGAATATACGGTATGTTTGGGCCATATTAGGTTAATTTGCGTGAAGTGTATCAGGGTTTGTAGCAGTTGCATCTGTGATTTCTTCACTTCTTACTCTACACCTAGAGTTTAATTACTTTATTTTCCTAAAGTTGTTTGGCTCCTAAGAAAATCGGTGTACACGTTCTGTATGCAACTGAAGCATGTTCTTAATGTTAGGAGTTTCCTTGTGAATGTTCTTTAAGATGCCATAAGTAATGGTTTAGAAGTACAGAAGAATATTCACTAATTCAACTGGAAAGACATTTTTTCTCTCATAAGTAGCTCTTCCTTTTTTTTTTTTTGAAATTGGTAACATGTTACATTTCGTCAGCACCCTAAAGAAGGCATGGTAGATCATATCTACAGTCTACAGATACAGCACCGAACAAAACTAACAAAAAGGCCAAAAGATTTGAGGATCAGGGATTTAGCTAAAAGATTTGTATGTACTTCCCATCCATCAATAGGAACGCTTAGTATTTTGCAAATTCTGCATTAAGCATCGAAGTTCGAACAAGAACTAAACCACTTATCGGTTAAAAGCAAACATTTTGGGGTTGGTTGGATTTTAATCGGATGAATTGCAGTATCTTTTTGTACATGAAGCACATAGAGTTGCAATTGTTAATTGATGTTTATTTGCAAACTCCTGTTTAAGTGAACTGTGTACTTCTATCCACGCTGTCGAAAGGTGGTTTCTGTATATGTTTGGCTTAAAGTAGTACAATAATGATTTGTTGTATTCTCTTCCCTGCATAATGTGTTTGGCTTGACACTGTTCTGAAAACTTCTTCTTTTTGGCCATCTTTCGTTTGCAGGATGCTGCTGGATCAGCTGTTATTTCAAATGATGATTCCCTAAGAAAGCATGTCAAGTTAGATGATCATAAGGGCGACCAAGCTCTGCCATCTGGTGTGAGTGTTAAACAATGGATAATTGTAAAACATAAATGCATTTTTGTAGATAATTTAAAAAAGCAAACTGCTTAATTTTTTTTAGAAGTAGCAAGGGAGGATGTCATTTATACTTGATGGGCTAACAAATGCAAAAATCTTAATTTACTAAATTAGTTGTGAAAAGTGAACTCTGAGCTTTTATGAAATATTAGATGGTTTATGGTATCGTGTGTGAAGAACCTTATCATTGTTATTGTCAGCAGCAGTCTTGTACTCTTGAATTTGATGGTGCTTCAAAAGGAAATCCTGGACTAGCTGGTGCAGGAGCTGTCCTGCGGGCTGATGATGGCAGTTTTGTAATAGTCATGAAATTTGGGATTTGTTTTGTTTTTTTCCTTATTCTTCAGACTTATAATTTACAGCCTTCCAAATAAAAGATCTGTAGGCTACGTGAAGGTTTAGGAGTAGCAACAAACAATGCTGCAGAATATCGAGCCATTATTTTGGGGTTGAACTATGCACTTAGCAGAGGGTTTACAAGTATTCGGGTTCAGGGGGACTCCAAACTTGTTTGTATGCAGGTTAGTTTTTCAGATCTATGTATTTAGAGTCTTATCTCTTCTTTTGTGTGCTTAAGGGGACTCTTGTCTTTGACATACTATGAAACTTCTCAATTTCCATCTCTTAACATGATATTATGCTTAAGCTAAGTTACTCTTTTCATCATATAATTGCACCTTTTTTTGGGGGAGGGGGTTCATAAGGATGCATGGAATCCCTGTTGCATTATAAAGGTCTAGCAGATAGCATTTATACAGGCCGCTCTTGACATTTGTTTTATCGCTTGTCCATTACTCGTTGAGGTAGTCAACAATATTATGCCCTTCTGGTCATTTCTGCTTAATTGTTTTGTTCTATGAAAGAGCACTTCTCCTTGCCTCTGGCATAAGTAATACTTAGGACCTTGCAGTCAAACAAATAACAGTGTAGGAGAAAGAAACGACGGAGTCTCTTAAATTGATGATAATCAGGTCCCCCATTTAATTTAAGGTCTGTTAACTAGTTGTAGACAATCCTGTTCAGAGCATTTTGAAGCAATGAGGAAATCTTAACAAGTATTTTAGTTAATTACTGCATCCTTTTAGTGACAAAGCCAATCGAAGAATGATGTACATGGAAAAGTCGGAGAAACCTAGAATAGAGAGGCTCCTGCTACAAGAAAAGGTAAAGAGAAGGCAAAAGAAAAAGAAGTGGACGATATGTTCTCTTACATATAGGAAAAATTCTCATGACTGGTAAAATAAAGTGAAGGCAAATAGGGAAGAAGTTGGCCAAAAGGTTTTTTACATAACGAAGATTCTCTTGCTAGGGAATAAATGAGCATGTATTCATGATTCATCTTTGTATGGTCCCTGTGAAATGTAGGATGAGCTTGTCATCTTTCCCTTGATATGCCATACTGCACTTCATAAAGTTGATCTGATGCTATATTGTTTTTGCATGGTTAGTTACTTCAAAGCTAAATTGATTATTACTTTACAATTTAGTTGCCTAATTACTTGTTTGTTCTAAGCAGTATGATTTCTTAGTCTCATTCTCTCTTTTATTAATCCCTTTGATATTTGAATTTTTAAGTGTCGTTTGTCAAATAGATCCAGGGCCTATGGAAGGTTAAAAATCAAAACATCTCCACATTGTATGAGCAGGCAAAACAACTGAAAGATAGATTTCTTTCTTTCCGGATCATTCATGTCCTTCGGGTAATTCTGTAAATCATCTCTATTATTTGCTCTTGGTCTGCATAATTTTCATTTTACATTGTTGTCTATCTATATGTCACATGCTTTCTATATAAATAAAAACCCTAAACAGCATATTACCTGCCTCATTATTCTTTTGGAATTACCTTTGCTGGTTTTGAGGTTTTAACCCATTGCAAACTCTCTTTTCGTAGGAGTCAAACTCCGATGCAGATGCTCTGGCGAACATTGCTGTTGAACTTGCTAGTGAGGGTTAAAACTTAGTTCTAGAGCTAGACTCATTTCGTGTCGTCATCAATGTTTTATCTAACTTCAAGTGTTAATGCAGATGGTCAAATCCAAGAGGAGATTGAGAAATGACAAAAGGGCACTTGAAAACGACTTCAAAGTCCATGGCTGAAAAATGTAGCAATGGTACAGACGAGGATTTCTACGTGCTAGCCTCTAAGATAGGTATTCTCTCAGGGTAAAGTTTTTCTATTTTTGCCAATTCCAACAACCTTAAAGGATTATGCCTATGAAGCCAGTGTATTGCGCGTATTATACTAATATTGTTTAATGGATTAATTTTATTGCAATTGAGAACTTTTTAAAATGTAATTAGGGATGGGATTAATCATTGGCTTTGAAATCTTACAGATGAGAGGGTTCTTTTTCACATTTCACATTGGATTCCCCGTTCAATCTTTTTTCCTAGCTAGCTGTATACAACACATAAGTTAAAAATTCTTAACAAACATCGACAAGAAAACATCGTCTAGGTTCTCCATCTTGTTTCAGTATACAATATAAATACATAGCTAAGTTGTCATAACGTTCAAGCAAAAGCAGAATTTTACAGCACTTGATTATATACAATGGCTCTAAGTTTGTCAAGTGCTATGTTTGTTGGGTGTTTCGGAATTTTAATTGCTGCTGTGGTAGCCCAATATGGCGATGATCCCGGCAGCTCTACTGACATGCCCTATATGCCTGGCATGGCTGGTGGCCCTTCTCCATCTACTAATTTGGCTTATGTTAACTCTTCTCCATTCACACTCATCACCATCCTTTCTTTCCTTCTTTTCTTCTTTGTTGTCAAGAAGGTTTAAGCCAGTTTTTTGATTTACTTGAGATTGCCATGTTTAATGCTTTTTTTTCTTTCTATGTTCTATTTAACCATGTGTTATGACATGGGAGGTGTACATGCACGTGTGTTGTGTCATTGTAACATTGTAATTTCATGTACCTGCGATCAAAAGTTGAATAATTTTATGTGAAAATAAAATAGTTATTGTCGAATAACTTCTGCTTTACTACCAAATATGCAAAATGTCGTAAACGATTCTGCAAATATGACCCTTTTCCGTTTATTTAATACATGTGCTAGTAGAATGGAATAGGGAAATCAGCAAATTTGAAACAAATCTTTTTTATTATTCCTAAAATATATTTATTTTCAAGTTTCAAATTAATATCAAATATTTAAAAAACAGTCTATATTATCTAATCATACTTTAATAATTGTTCTAAGGTTTACTTGGACTTCTTCCAATCCGTGCAGCTCACTGAATTCTTTTTTTCCCCTAGATAATATATTTAGCTATATGTAATATGTGTCATAACTTTAAAGTTCAAACAAATTAATTATACTAATAAAATTAAAATTCCCTTCTCCCAATTTCTTTTTTTCTTTTGTCTTTTATAAATTAAAGATTTTTCTGTTAGACACAATAACGTTCATAATATAATCATTAAAGAGTTTTAGTTTGAGGAAAAATTATTCTCTCAATAGTTTTTATGTTATATGTTATATTAGTTTATCATATCAATTGACTAAATGATGTTAAACATTATGTCTCTTTAATATATTTTTTGTTTATTCAATGCCTTATTTGACCTTAGCTCGAACCATGTATTCACACACATATATTTTTTTTAAAAATAAATAATTATACATATAATAATATGACAGTTATTCAATTTAAAAATATAACATAATAATATCACAATCAGTAGACTTTTTAGATTATGATCAATAATTTGCCTTTGTAAAGTCAATTGAAGAAATCAAATAAAAGTTGGAATGAATAGTAGTACGATAGAATTGTCCACATCCTTTAAACAATATTTCTATATAAACACGTTGAATGAAGGCGTAATTAAACATTATCATTTGTTCAAATAAATAAAAGTTAGCATTTGATAATAATCTTGAAGAGAAGGCAATATAATGGCATTCAAGGTCTTCAATTTCGTCATCGCTATTGTTGTGATCATGGTGGTTTCTGTGGCCGCCCATGAAGGCCACAACCATGGACCAATGGCGGCTCCGATGGACCCTGGGAGTGCCATCACCAGTTCTTTCCCATCCGCGATGACTGGACTTGTTGCTTTGATTTTTTCGTTCATGGTTATCAAGGAAAGGATTTGAGAATATACCATATCTCTCTCTCTTTGACTGATTAATAATTTGTTTCTATTGTGTTTGATGTACTCATCGTGTTATTTTCCAGCACCAATATGTATCTTCTCTCTTTTGATTTTTCCCTTTGTTGTCATGATATCCCTATTTTCTGATTGGGCCTCGTTTGAACTTAAAACACCTATGTTTGCCCTTCCAAACCAACGCACACCATTTAATAAGTCGTCACTAACGCCAACGAAAAATTTTCGGGCCTGATTTGAACTTGAAAAAACCTACGTGTGCCCCTCCGAACCAACACTCACCATTTAATTGGTCATAACAGGCGCCCATGAAATATTCTGGCCAAAAAACAGTCAGGTACACATATCACACAAAATTCATGGACTATCCATATTTCCCGTTCTGGGACTCGTTTAAACTTGAAAAACCCTACATTTGCCGCTCTGAACCATTATATAGTCTATCACGAACTCCCATGAAATATGATTTGTCGCTAATCATTGTTTTTTCTGTAGTAACACTATATATAATATCAGAACAAAAAATTACCTAAATACCTTGTGTGACTATTATTCTATATGAATAAAAATATAATAAGATAAAAGAGCAAAACAAATTAAGGAGTTGACCGAATAGATCTCAAGAAAATACCCATATTAATTTTTTTTACGTCAAATGGATATTCGAGGCAAAAGTTAAGATCGTTTGAAGTTTCACCAAATTAGAGATTGAAACTTGAAAAAGTAGTTGTAAATTGGTGAAACTTCAAATGGTCATAACTTTGGCCTCGGATGTCCTTTTCAGGAGACTTTCTTTTTTTCAATTAAGGTATTTTTTCGAGATCTATGCGATCAAACTGCATTTGACCAAGCCGATTTTTTGAAAACGTGTTTTAACCCATTCAATTTTGAATTTCCCCCAATTTTGAAGAAAATTGTAATTCTTTATTGCTAAGAATCTGATAAAAGAAAATTGATTTTTGAGTTCGAAATACTTTGATAATGCATATATGAATGTAAATTTTAATACTAGATAATCAATTTTCTGATAAACAGCTTTTATCCCAAAAATTTTAAATTTCCCCCAATTTTGCATAAGGATTTTGATTCAACAAAATGGATTTGGAGTTGGAAATACCATTTTAATACATAAGTGAAGTCCATTTTAATACGAGGCGTTGGCCGAAGCCTACGCCCATTCGCCAGGCGACATAGGCTTGACACTGTTGGTCTTCAACAAGGAATTCCTAGTAAGTGCGAGTCATTAGCTCTCGTTGACTACGTCCCTGCCCTTTGTACACACCGCCCGTCGCTCCTACCGATTGAATGATCTGGTGAAATGTTCGAATCGCGGTGACCTGGGTGGTTCGCTACCCCGCGATGTCGCGAGAAGTCCATTGAACCTTATCATTTAGAGGAAGGAGAAGTTGTAACAAGGTTTCTATAGGTGAACCTTCGGAAATATCATTGTCAAAACATGTAAAAAAGAACGACCCGCGAACATATTTTAAACACTAGAGGGAGACGCGCGCTCGTTGTGCACCTTCCTCCCATCCACGACGTGTGTACCCGCACGCTCGTCGAGTGACCAACGAACCCTGACGTGGAAAGCGTCAAGGAATACTAAAATTGACAGCCCTCCCCTCGCGCCCCGTTCATAGAGTGTGTGTGGGGAAGTATTTAAAATTGACAACAACGTTTGTGCTACTATTTAAACAGAAACGGCTCTCGACAATGGATATCTTGGCTCTCACATCGATGAAGAACGTAGCGAAATGTGATACTTGGTGTGAATTGCAGAATCTCGTGAACCATCGAGCCTTTGACCGCAAGTTGCACTCGAAGCCATTAGGTCGAGGGCACGTCTGCCTAGGAGTCACACATCGCGTCGTCCCCTGAACACCGCAAGGCGTCGCGTGGGGTGGAAGCTGGCTCCTGTGCATCCCGAGCACGTGACTGGCCTAAATGCGAGTCCACATCGACGGACGTCTCGACAAGTGGTGGTTGAAACTCAACTCTCTCTTGTTGTCGCGGCTATAACCCGTCGTGCGTCTGGACTCCCAGACCCTAATTGCTCCGACTAAGAATGGCACTCCGACCGCGACCCCAGGTCAGGTGAGATTGCCTGTTGAGTTTAAGCATATCAATAAGCGGAGGAAAAGAAACTTATAAGGATTTCCTTAGTAACGGTGAGCGAACCAGGAACAACCTAACCTTATAATCGGGCATCTCCGTCGTCCAAATTGTAGTATGGAGAAACGTCTACGGCGGCGGACCGGGAGCAAGTCCCCTGGAAGAGAGCACCAAAGAGGGTGAGAGCTCCGTTATGTCCGGATCCTGTCGCACCACGAGGCGCTATCTACGAGTCGGGTTGTTTGGGAATGCAGCCCAAATCGAGTGGTGAATTCCTTCAAAGGCAAAATACGGGCGAGAGACAGATAACGAACAAGTACAGCGAGGGAAAGATGAAAAGGACTTTGAAAAGAGAGTCAAAGAGTGCTTGAAATTGTCGGGAGGGAAGAAGATGGGGGCCGGCGATACGCCCCGGCCATATGTGGAAAGGTAATGAGCCGGTCCGCCGATCGGCCAATGGCAGACAATATCAGCGAAGGCCTACACGCATCGAACGTGGCCTGTACGAATCGGCCGGCCAACGTCAGCCAACGGCAGGCAGCATCAGCCAAGGCCTGCACGCATCAGGCGTGGCTTGTGCGCATTAGCTGGGCAACATTGGTCGTGGCCTGCGCGCATCGTCCTGACGTCATGTGCCATGGCCAACGCGCATCGGCCGGGTGACATAGGTCGTGGCATGCACACATCAGCCAGTCGACGTAGGCCGTGGCATACGCACATCGGTCGTGGCCTGTGCCCATCAGCCATGCGACATAGGTCATGACATGCACATCGGTCAGGTGACATAGGCCGTGGACTGCCCACATCAGTCGTGGCCTGTGCACATCAGTCAGCCGACGTCGGATATGGCCTGCCCACTCATCTGTGGCCTGCCCGCATTATCCGTGCCCTATACACAATGGTCAGCCGACGTCGAATGTGGCATGCCAACATCGTCTGTTGCCTGCACACATCGGTCAACCGACGTTGGACATGGCCTGGACGCATTGTCCGTGGCCTGCACACATCGGTCAGCCGACGTAGGACGTGGCCTGTGCGCATCGGTTGGGCGATATTGGTTGTGTCTTGCGCGCTTTGGTCATGGTCTGCATGCATCGTTCGAGCGACATAGGCCATGTCATGCACACATTGGCCAATCGACATAGGCCATGGCATGCGCGCATCGGTCGTGGCCTGCGGGCATCAGCCAGACGACATAGGTCATGGCATGCGTGCATCGGTCAGGCGACATAGGCCGTGGACTACCCATATCAGCCGTGGCCTGTGCACATCGGTCAGCCGACGTCGAACGTGGCCGACCCGCATCGTCCTTGTGCTGCTCACATCGGTCAGCCGACGTAGGACGTGGCCTGCTCGCATTATCTGTGGCTTGCACACAACGGTCAGGCGACGTCGGACGTGGCCTGCCAGCATCATCCGTGGCCTGTACACATCGGTCAGCCGATGTCGGACGTGGCCTGTGAGCATCGTCCGTGGCCTGCACACATCGGTCAACCGACGTTGGATATGGCTTGGCCACATTGTCGTGGCCGGCACACATCGTTCAGTCGACGTAGGACGTCTCCTGCCCACATAATCTGTGGCTTGCACTCGTTAGACGAATGATGTCGTACGCGATGACATTGGTCGAGGTCTACTTGAAAAGATGTGGATGCCCATGCCGTACAAAAATCAAAAGAGTGTGAAACACCCTTCATGCATAACAACATATTCATCTATTTTCCATCATCTATTCTTAATGTTTCCGCCGCACGTGATTCATTGGTACCAATCTTCATTACTGTTACGGTTCGTACGATATTGAAATATCTTTTATTTGTATAAATATGTACTCTATCATTAGTTTCACATGCTTAGAAGTGTTTTCGAGCATTTTCATTTTTTTCGGTTTTTATGCATTTTGTAATTTAATTTTACAGTTTATTATTTTTTACCTCACATTTCAAAAATTAAAATTTACTAAATTGTTAGATTTAAGGTTACTATATTTATTTGTGAATTTTTTATGTTAATTTTATATTTTTTTGGCAAAAATGATGTCGGAATTTCGAGTCGCCAATGAATCCTGTAGACTATAGCACATGAAAATTGGTAAAATGGAAGGTTTACCTGCTCACAGGCTCTTTGACCTTGAAAATGGGCCGTTTTGTCGTGGAGACCAACTGGCTCTATAACTAAGGTCTTAACGGAGGTCCATGCAAATTTTTGGCAAAAATAACATCGGAATTCTGAGCAACAATAAATCCCGTGGACTATAACACATGAAAATCGGTAATTTAGGGGGTTTACCTGCTCTGGGGCTCGTTTGACCTTGAAAATTGGCCATTTTGGCCGCGAGGGACAATTGGATCCATAACTAAGGTCTTAACGGAAGACCGTGTAAAATTTTGGCAAAAATGAGGTCGAAATTCAGGATCACCAAAAAATCCATGGACTATAGCACATGAAAATCGGCGAAATGAGGCGGTTTACCTGCACCGGGGTTCATTTGACCTTGAAAATGGGCCGTTTTAGCCGTAAGGGCTACTTGGACGCATAGATAAGGTCTTAACAGACGTACATGTTAAATTTTGGCAAAAATAAGGTCGGATTTCCGAATCACCAAAAAAGATGGTAAACTATAGCACATGAAAATTGGTAATTTAGGAGGTTTACCTGCATCAGGGCTCGTTTAACCTTGAAAATGGGTCGTTTTGGCCGTCAGGGACAACTTGATCCATATATAAGGTCTTAACGGTCGTCCAAAAAAACTTTTGGCAAAAATCAGGTTGAAATTCAGGATCATCAAAAAGGTCATGGACTATAGCACACGAAAATCGGCAAAATGGGGGGTTTACCTACACCGAGGCTCGTTTGACCTTTAGAATGGGCCGTTTTGACCGTGAGGGCCTACTGGCTCCATAGCTAAGGTCTTAACATATGTCCATGTAATATTTTGGCAAAATGAGTTTGGAATTCCGGATCACCAAAAAGTCCATGGACTATAGCACACGAAAGTCGGGAAAATAGGGGGTTTACCTGCTCCAGGGATCGTTTAACCTTGAAAATGAGCCGTTTTTACCGTGAGGGCCAACTGGCTCCGTAGCTAAAGTCTTAATGGACGTCCACTAAAAATTTCGGCAAAAATGAGTTCAGAATTTCAGATCACCAAAAAAAATGGTGAACTATAAATTGGGGGGTTTACAGGCACCAAAGCTCGTTTGACCTTTAAAATGGGTCGTTTTGACCGTGAGGGCCTACTCGTTCCATAGATAAGGTCTTAACGAACGTCCATGTAATATTTTGGAAAAAATGAGCTTGGAAGTCGGGATCACCAAAAATTCGATGGACTATAGCACACGAAAATGGGCAAAATAAGGGGTTTACCTGCACCGAGGCTCGTTTGACCTTTAAAATGGGTCATTTTGACCGTGAGGGCCAACTGGCTCCATAGCTAAGGTCTTAATGGACGTCTATGTATAATTTTTGCAAAAAATGAGGTCAGAATTCTAGATCACCAAAAAGTCCATGGACTATAGCACACGAAAATTGGCAAAATGGGGGGTTTTCTTGCACCGGGGTTCGTTTGACCTAGAAAATGGGCTGTTTTGGCCGTGAGGGCCAACTGGCTCCATAGCTAAGGTCTTAACGGAGGTCCATGTAAAATTTTGTCAAAAATGAGTATGGAATTCCGGATCACCAAAAAAGATGGTGAACTATAGCACATGATAATCGGTAAAATAGGGGTTTACCTGTTTCGGGGGTCGTTTGACCTCGAAAATGGGCCATTTTGGACGTGAGGGCCAACTGGCTCCATAGCTAAGGTCTTAAGGGACTTCCACGAAAATTTTTGGCAAAAATAATGTCAGAATTCCAGATCACCAAAAAGTACATGGACTATAGCACACGAAAATTGGCAAAATGGGGGGTTTACCTGCTCTGGGTCTCGTTTGACCTTGAAAATGGGACGTTTTGGCCGTGAGGGCCAACTGGCTCCATAGCTAAGGTCTTAACGAATGTCCACGAAAAGTTTTGGCAAAAATGAAGTCGGAATCCAGATCACCAAAAAAGTCTATAAACAATAGCATATGAAAATCGGCAAAATGGGGGGTTTACCTGCTCTGGGGGTTGTTTGACCTCGAAAATGGGCCGTTTTGAACGTGAGGGACAACTTGCTCCATCGCTAAGTCCTTAAAAGACGTCCACGAAAAATTTTGGCAAAAATGAGGTCAGAATTCTAAATCACCAAAAAGTCCATGGACTATAGCACATGAAAATTGGCAAAATGGGGGGTTTACCTGCTCCGGGCGTCGTTTGACCTTGAAAATGGGAAGTATTGGCCGTGAGGGCCAACTGGCACCATTGCTAAGGTCTTAGCGGACGTCCACAAAAAAATTTGGCAAAAATGAGGACGTAATCCAGATCATCAAAAAAGATGGTGAACTATAGCACACGAAAATCGGCATAATGGGGGCTTTACCTGCTCTGTGGATCGTTTGACCTTAAAAATGGGACGTTTTGGCCTTGAGGGCCAACTGACTCCATGGCTAAGGTCTTAACAGATGTCCACGAAAATTGTGGACAAAAATGAGGTAGAAATCCAGATAACCAAAAAGTCCATGGACTATAGCATACAAAAATCGGCAAAATGGGGAGTTTACCTGATGCGGGGCTTTTTTGACCTTGAAAATGGGACGTTTTGGCCGTGAGGGCTAACTGGCTCTAGAGTAAAGGTCTTAACGAACGTCCATGAAAAATTTGGGAAATAATGAACTCGGAATTCCAGATCACAAAAAAGTCGTTGAACAATAGCACACGAAAATTGACAAAATGAGGGGTTTTCCTGTTTCGGTGATCGTTTGACATTGAAAATGGGACGTTTTTCCCGTGAGGGATAACTGGCTCTAAAGTAAAGGTCTTAACGGACGTCCACAAAAAAATTCTGCAAAAAAGAGTTCGAAATTCCAGATCACCAAAAAGTCCATGAACTATAGCACACCAAAATTGGCAAAATGGGACGTTTACCTGCTCCGGGGCTCGTTTGACCTTGAAAATGGGATGTACTGGCCCCTTAGCTAAGGTCTTAACGAACGTCCATGAATTTTTTTGATAAATATGAGGTCGGAATTTCAGATCACCAAAAAGTCCATGGACAATAGCACACAAAAATCGGCAAAATGAGGGGTTTACCTGACCCGGGGATCGTTTGACCTTGAAAATCGGACGTTTTGGCTATGAGGACCAACTGGCTCCATAGCTAAGGTCTTAACGGACGTCCACGAAAAGTTTTGGCAAAAATTTGGTCAGATTTCCAGATCATCAAAAAAACTGGTGAACATTAACACACGAAAATTGGCAAAATAGGGGTTTAACTGCTTTGGGGATTGTTTGACCTTTAAAATAGGACGGTTTGGCCATGAGGGCCAACTGGCTTCATAATTAAGGTCTTAACAGACGTCCAAGAAAATTTTTGAAAAAAATGATGTCGAAATTCCAGATCACCAAAAAATCCATGGACTATAGCACATGAAAATTGAGAAAATGGGGGGTTTACTTAATGCTGGGCTCGTTTGACCTTGAAAATGGGACGTTTTGGCCGTGAGGGAAAAATGGCTCCATAGTTAAGGTCTTAACAGATGTACACGAAAAATTGGCAAATTGAGCGGTTTACCTATTCCGGGGTTCGTTTGACCTTGAAAATGGGACGTTTTGGTCGTGAGGGCCAACTTGCTCCATAGCTAAGGTCTTCACAGACGACCACGATTTTTTTTTCAAAAATGAGGTCGGAATTCTAAATCAACAAAAATTCCATGGACTATAGCACATGAAAATCGGCAAAATGGGGGTTTACCTGATCCGGGGCTCGTTAGACCTGGAAAATGGGATGTTTTGGCCGTGAGGGCCAACTGGCTCCATAACTAAGGTCTTAACGGATGTCCACAAAATATTTTGGCAAAAATGAGGTTGAAATTCCAGATCAGCAAAAAGTTCATGGACAATAGCAAACGAAAATTGGCAAAATGGGGGTTTACCTGCTCTGGGGTTCGTTTGACCTTCAAAATAGGACGTTTTGTCCGTGAGGGCCAGCTGGCTCTATAGCTAAGGTCTTAACAAATGTCCATGAAAAATTTCGACAAAAATGAGGTCGGAATTCCAGATTACCAAAAATTACATGGACTATAGCACACAAAAATCGGCAAAATGGGGGGACTTACCTGCTCCAGGGCACGTTTGACCTTGAAAATGGGATGTTTTGGCTGTGATGGATAACTAGATCCTTAGTTAAGGCTTTAACGGATGTCTAGGAAAAATTTCAGCATAAATGAGCTCGGAATTCCAGATCTCCAAAAAGTCCATGGACTATAATACACAAAAATCAGCAAAATGGGCGATTTACCTGCTCCGAGGATTGTTTGAGCTTGAAAATGGGTGGTTTTGGCCGTTAGGGCCAACTGGCTCTATAGCTAAGGTCTTAACGGACGTCTGTGTAAAATTTTGGCAAAAATGAGATCGAAATTTGTGTCACCATAAAAGATGGTGAACTATAGCACACGAAAATTGGTAATTTAGGAGCTTTACCTACTCTAGGCTCGTTTGACCTTGAAAATGGCCCATTTTGGCCGTGAGGGCCAACTGGCTCCATAGCTAAGGTCTTAACGAACGTCCACAAATATTTTTGATAAAAATATCGTTGGAATTCAGGATCACCAAAAAGTCCATGGACTAAAAGCACATGAAATTGACAAAACGTGGGGTTTACCTGCACTGGAGTTCGTTTGACCTTGATAATGGGTGGTTTTGGCCGTGAGGGCTACTTGGCTCCATAGATAAGGTCTTAACAGACGTACATGTAAAATTTTGGCAAAAAAGAGGTCAGAATTCTGGATCACCAAAAAAGATGGTGAATTATAGCACACAAAAATCGGTAATTTAGGGAGTTTACTTGCACCGGGGCTTGTTTGACTTTGAAAATGGGAAGTTTTGGCCGCGAGGGCCAACTGGATTCATAGCTAATGTCTTACTAGACGTCCACATTAAATTTTGGCAAAAATGAGGTCAGAATATAGGATCACCAAAAAGTCCTTGAACTATAGCATACGAAAATTGGCAAAATAGGGGGTTTACCCGCTCCAGGGCTCGTTTGACCTTGAAAATGGGCCGTTTTTACCGTGAAGACCAATTAGCTCTATCGCTAAAGTCTTAACGGATGTCCACGGATATTTTTGGCAAAAATGAGTTCAGAATTCCAAATCACCAAAAAAGATGGTGAACTATAGCACATGAAAATCGGCAAAATGGGGGGTTTACCTGCACCGGGTCTCGTTTAACCTTTAAAATGGGTCCTTTTGGCCGTGAGGGCCAACTGACTCTATAACTAAGGTCTTAACGGACGTCCATGTAAAATTTTGGCAAAAAATAAGGTCGGAATTTCAGATCACCAAAAAGTCCATGGACTATAGCACACGAAAATCAGCAAAATGAGGGGTTTACCTGCACCGGGGTTCGTTTGACCTTGAAAATGGCTAGTTTATGGCCGTGAGGGCCAACTGACTCCTTAGCAAAGGTCGTAACGGATGTCCACAAAAAAATTGGGTAAAAATGAGGTCGGAATTCAGGATTAACAAAAAGTCCATGGACTATACCACATGAAAATTGGCAAACTGGCTCCACAACTAATGTCTTAACGGACGTCCACATAAAATTTTGGCAAAAAACATGTCGTAATTCCAGATCACCAAAAAGTGTATGGACTATAGCACACGAAAATCGGCAAAATGGGGGATTTACCTGCTCTGGGGGTACATTTGACCTTCAAAATGGGACGTTTTGGCCGTGAGGGCTAACTGGCTCCATAGCTAAGGTCTTAACGGACGTACACGAAAACTTTTGGCAAAAATGAGGTCGAAAATCTAGATCACCAAATAGTCCATGGACTATAGCTCACGAAAATCGGCTAAATGAGGGGTTTACCTGGTCTGGGTACATTTGACCTTCAAAATGGGACGTTTTGGCAGTGAGGGCTAATTGGCTCTATAGCTAAGGTCTTAACGGACGTCCACGAAATTTTTTGGCAAGAATCATGTCGTAATTGCAGATCACCAAAAAGTCCATGGACTATAGCACACGAAAATTGGCAAAATAGGGGATTTACCTGCTCTGGGGCATATTTGACCTTCAAATTAGGACGTTTTGGCTATGAGGGCTAATTGGCTTCATATCTAAGGTCTTAACAGACGTCCATAAAAAATTTTGGCAAAAATTATGTCGGAATTCCACATCACCAAAAAGACTATGGACTATAGCATATGAAAATTGGCAAAATGAGGGTTTACCTGCTCCGGGGGTCGTTTGACCTTGAAAATGGGTCGTTTTGGCCAAGAGTGTTAACTGGCTCTATAGCTAAGGTCTAAAGAAAGGTCAACGAAAAATTTTGGCAAAAATGAGAAGGGAATTCCAGATCACCAAAGATTCCATGGACTATAGCACACGAAAATCGGCAAAATGAGGGGTTTACCTGATCCGGGGGTCGTTTGACCTTGAAAATAAGACGTTTTAGCC
>JAJOOH010003436.1:0-16712 GCA_029582605.1 Solanum gracilifrons | reverse complement strand
AGGATATTATCTGCATCATATTATCGGACATGATAATAGTACTACCCGGAGAGTCATTTATATCGTATTGTCGAATGAGATGATACCATTACTCTGAGTGTCATTTTTATTTGTATTGTCGATTGAGATGATACCGCCACCCAAAAGATACCCAGAAGATCACCTATGTTGCTCAGCGAAGCATTCTCTTCGTTCGGTACCAGGGAGGCATCAAGAGAAATGAGTCATGCATTGCAAGAGAAAAGAGTCATGCATCGCAAGAGAAAGGAAATCATGTATAGCAAGAGAAAGAAGTTATGCATAGCAAGAGAAAGGAAATCATGCATAGCAAGAGAAAAAAGTCATGCATAACAAGAGAAAGAAGTCATGCATAGCAAGAGAAAGGAATCATGCATAGCAAGAGAAAGAAGTCATGCATAGCAAGAGAAATGAGGCATTCATCAAGAGAAAGAAGTCATGCATAACAAGAGAAAGAAGTCATGCATAACAAGAGAAATGAGTCATGCATAACAAGAGAAATGAGTCATGCATAGCAAGATAAAGGAGTCATGCATAGCAAGAGAAAAGAGTCGTTAATCGCAAGAGAAAGATTAACCCAGCACAAGAAAATCAACATCAGTTGAATCATTTTCTCTGCAAAAATGACATCAAGAGAACCACCAATAACGGCATCAAAAGAACTATTAACATATTACATCAGCCTATTTTATTACTTTGACATCAAAGGAAGAGTACATTGAAGATTATATTGCTAATATGAGACACAAGCTTTATTTTCTTTACATCAAACCCGATGGAGTTGCGTCAAATGATCAAGGAGAACAATTAAGTGTCAACACGGTAAAAGACATTGTCTCCCATTCGAATTGCATTTTTATGCTAATGAGTTTTATCTCAGTCTTTGTCAAGAGCATCCGAAAGGATGAATTCTCCAAAACAAACCACAGGTGCGGACAACATCAAAAAGAATGCAACACAACGTGGAACTTTTTTTTAGCAGCAAACTGGGACATAGTCCAAAGAGGAGTGTCAAACTCTTAGGACGCGAGCAGAGGAGCAACTTCCACAACAATCCAACCACACCCCTATCAGAAGGCATGTGGGTTTTTCTTTAGGTTTCCTGGTTTCAGTTTCGCATCCAAAAAATTTGGGTTCGACGAAAACAACCTTCCAATCGGAGTGACAATGCTCAAAGAGTGTTGAGAATTATGTCCATGTAAGTTCTTAATTATGGGTGTGAAGCGCGCCGCATTCATGACTAAGAGGTTGCAAGCCTCTTTTTCATACTCGACTTACTTTGTCACTCCTCCTGAACCGAAGGATATCTTAGCATAAGAGATTTCATTTTCAACCGATTGAGTCAAACTACAAGCAGCCTGATTCCCTGGGTTGAGGGATATATAGTTGGAATCAATGTTGAAAATTCGGCTGTACTCCAACATTCGCTCTTAAATCTTATTCTCGAGCATTTCGGTCCTCGCATAATACGGTATCGGGATGGCTTTTGAGTTCTTTCAAAATCGTGCGTCAAATCAAATGTATCGAACTACAAGTGGCCTTAATTCTCATATAGCCTGAGATATGTAGGAAACCCACTTTCGGGGTTCGGCCATAATTCCTAAAGTTCTTACCAAATCATTTTTCCAAAAGATGAAGATGTGGTCGGTCAAAATTGGATTAGTCAATTTCATTTTTCTCGAATTTCTCGCATCAATTCAAGTAAAATGAGGGACAGTTGTTGACACCCAATTTTGACCCTCCCTGATAGGAATTAATTCATGAGCTTCTTAATTCCCAAACGACTTAGAATAATTAGTTTTATAAAATTCAAATGCTTTTCAAAGTCATTTTAAGTGATCTTAGTCGATTTTTCATAATTTATAAATAGTAAATATATTTCATATAGTTTTATAGATATAATCGGTATGTTTCATAAATATTTGAAAATCATCTCAAAAAGATTTTATTTTAAATATTCTATTAAAATTAGTTTAGTTTAAATTATGGTTAATTTTAAAAATCAATTGGTTTATAGTTGAATTAATTATTATATTTTGTTAATATGAGAAGCTCCTAAATTAACTATATTAATTCATCCTATGTAAATTCTAGCCGAATCTTCTAGAAATTAATTCTTTGATTACATCTTAAATTCTTTTGGCTAAATTATTGATTAATCTATTTAAGATTTTAGCCAAATCCTCCAATATCTTCAATTCCTCTCAAACAAATTTTGGGCCAAAAATCAATTCTCAACCGACCCAATGCCTTGATTTCTAACCCAGCCCACTCTTTTACTCTAGACCCATCCCATTCTAATTTTTTTCTTTCCAATTCAGCTTCTCCATCCGACCCACCTTTTAAACCCCGACCCGGCCCTTTTCTAATTCACGAAAGAGAACCATAAGAGATTCCCAGAGCGTTCACGTCAACGACGACATCAACGGAATATGTTGTCCCAATGTTCACAAAGAAAACCACGCTGAAATTCAATCCCAATCGATTCCAATACACGGAGATAGATGGAAAAGCATCAGTACGCAGAACAGTACATTGCGATTTTTGTTTCTTCTCCAACGTCTCTATCAACAAGTACTATCGTAGCATCAATGAAGGCACGCGGAATCGTCCTCCTAGCGTGAGATCGCTTCACGTTGCTCTTCTAGGACAATGGAATCGATCAGGAGCATCCATCTTCCCTTTTCTCTTTCGGAATGGGGAGAAAATTTCAGAAAAGGGTGTCTTCCCTAAAATGTTGAAAGAGTTTTTGGCGTTTGAATTTTGAATGGACCCTATTCCTATCCCTTTTTTCATATGTTTCCCCCCAATTCCGAACCCTAGATTTCGCCTATAAATACCCCCTCTTCTTCATTTGTTGGGGGTTGGAAAAGTTGGGAAAAATTAGGAAAATAAGCGATAATTTACAGCAATACTCTTACCGAAATATACCTAAAATATACATTCATTTTTTTCTTGATTCAGGGGGTTGCTAAGGATTCATAAGAGTTTCCTGAAGTTTGAAGTTAGTGTTGAGTCTGCTCCAAGCTCGCTGCCTAAAAGAAGGAAAAAACTTCTCATTTTAGCCTTGTTCGTTTAACGTTGACGTTGTTATGTATTCCTTTTGTTTATGCATTTAACGGAGAGTTCTCAATCTGAATCGAAATTATCTTCTTGTTGGGCTCGCTGAAGTGTGGATAGGCATATTTGATGTTTCCTTCCTTTCGTTTGGACTGTTGTTAGTTTCTTTTGTTTTGGTTAGGACTCTTTAAATGTGGGAGCTTCTGATTTCTATTTCGTTTTCTTATGTTTATCTTATTGTGCTTACGAAGATCGGCTAGTTTGTTTTGATGCGTCACAGTTTGATCTTATTATGATCCAGTGTATTCTTTCGTTCATAGTTTTGTTAGGTTCCCCTCCCCTTTTGGTTTGAGTTTTAACTGTTTTTCAGCATACTTGGTTTGGATTTTCTTTGCATCCAGTACTGTCTTGATAGGCTGTCTCACTGTTATGCATTTTCAAGTTTCGATTCAGTCATTGTATGCTTGTCTTCACGCTTGTCTCTTCATGATTTAAGGTCGTTCAGTGATCACCTAGTCAAAAATCTCATTTCAGCCCTCCCCGTCAAAATGTTATCTTGCACATCTAAATTCCCCTTTGTTTTCTTACTACTACTATCTTTACTTCTTCTTTTTTTAGCTTTGAATCCAGTGTGATTTTAACCTTTATGTTCATACATATTACCGCATTTCTTGATACATAGCATGATCTCTTCTTGTTTTCTTCCCCTGTGAATGACCCCTGATTTTATTGTTCAAAAATAGGTATGGTTCTATTAAATATTAAAGTTTGCTTGTTGTTTCTTGTCATTTGTTAAACTTTGTGCATTTGTATCTTTCCTAAAAAAAGTTGTTTGTCATTTGGTTTAATAGCTGAGTTTTGGTTGCATTTTACTTTTCGAACGTCTTGATTAGATTCCATTTCGGTCGAGTTATGTTTCATTTGGCCCATTTTGATTCATGTGTTGATTTTCCCTTTTCTTCTTTTGAATATGAACCTTCTCAAGTCCTCTTGGACTCTATCTCTCCCCTTGCATCTCGCGGGTTGGGCCTAATAGGCCCAGTGTTTCTATTTATCGAATCCAAGATGGCCGACGAATAGGTCACATGTAATATAGGGGCTGGAAATTAAATCTACAGATTTCGGAAAGCTGAAAAACAACTTGATACACATGTTGTATACACTAGTATACAGTCGGCGATACGACATACAGGTTCAAAGTGGTGATACGTAGGTTGGGAAATGCAGAAAGATGAAGTTCAAATAAAAATATAGGTTTTAGAAAGCCCAAAGTTGATTGGATACAAGACGTATACGGTAGTATACATAGAATGTATACACAGATTTTTCAAAGGAAATAGGCCCAAAAGCCTTAATAATTTTCAGCAGGTCAGGTGGTACAAAAAGGGCCGAAGCCCAATGAGAAATTAGAAAAATATTGATTGAAGTTCGATTAATGATGGGCTAAACCCATCATTTTGGCAAACATTAGAATAGGACAAGTTATCAAGATTTGGAATTTGGGCCAAAGGCCCAAGTTCAATATTCTTTTCCTTTGCTCCTATTTATTTGATATTGTATTTGACTAACATTTTATTTGGATTAGGGTTTAACTTAATTAATTTCCCAAAGGTTGTCATTTCTCTTTCATATTCAAGATAAAAATATTTATTTTTTATATTTCATACTTAGCTTTATTTTATTATTCATCTTGTCACTTAAATTATTCCCCTTTTTTTTAAAAATCCCCCTTTTGTTTATTCCTCCTTAAGATAATTAAAAAAGTAATAAAAATAAATAAATGAGTTCTTTAAACTAAATTAATTTTTAAAAAATTAGTCAAAGTCATTTTTAGTCAAATGGCCGGTCAACCGCAAGTTAGCGGACATTTCGAGGGCCTAACACCTTCTCGGAATGTACATTGAACTCGAACCCTTTTTCAATTGATTTTATCTGTTTAAGTCTTTTGAAAACCTTAAGTTTTTTCTTGATTTTTACTAAAAATTAAGTGGCGACTCTGATCTTTTGGAAATTTGATTTCTCTTAAATCATAAGTTTAATCGATTTTTCAAAAACTTAGTCATTTTCCTTTTATTTTATTATTTTTCGAGTAAAACAGTACAAGTTTGACTATTCTGTGTATGTTGATTTCATATTTGAATTGGATTTATTAATTTTTTTATACGGTGGTTGTTACATATTGGTCCATGAGTGGCCAGGATTTATGTTTAGATGTTGAGATGGTTCTGCGTAGACCAGTTTTGAATGTTAAATACTATAGATGATGTCTTAGAGATCATTGGGGGTCTGGGTTACTTGAAAGGTGTGATTAATCACGTATGACTTGTTATAATTGTTGTGATCATGTGGGACATGCTTCATGGGAATGTTAAGTCCGAGTGAGGACCGGGAGTCAGGGTCATGGTTCTAACGGTGCTTATAATTTTAGGTTATCTGCTTACTAAGTTGTGGTTATTAGGTCAGGTTGATGGCCGGGGGATTTGGTGTATAGCTTATAGCTATTAAAGTGTTTTAGAACAAATGCAATAAGGGGGATTTGAGTCAAGGTGACTAGTACGAGTATTTTGGGCTGTTTACTAAATTGGTCAAGGGTCAAGGTGCTGGCATGAGGGCTTGAGGGAGAGTAATAGACTGGTTGACAGAGTTAGTAGAGGAAATGTGGTGTTGGTAGAACGAGTGGTTTGGCAGATCTTTACAGGAATGTCTTCTTAAGTTGGTTTCAAAATTTGAAGGAATATCTACCTTGATTTGAAACAACTAAATTTACTAGTTCTGTCAATAGATTCAATGATTGTAAGTCTGAATTTCATTTTCACTTTATTTTGTCAATGTTTGTTTTTTGTGATATTTGATTATCTTTTTTCGATGATGATCAAGAATACTTCATCGTGGAAGAACTGAATGGTACGTGCTATTTGTTGTCAAGCATGTGAAGGTACGAATTTACAATGGAAAAACTCTTGTTCATTGTAATATTACTAAAGAAAAGGTTGGTCATAAATTTGGAAAGTTTGCTTCTACATAGAAACGAAGACCTTCAAAAACAAATATTGAACCCAAAGAAAAAGAAGGGAATACAACAAGTTATGAAGTCTTTGAATTTTGAAATTCTGTTAGATGGTCTGCTTTGGACTTAACATCTAGAGACTGTGTCAATTGACAGAATCTGAGAGTGCAATGAGGATTTTATATAGGTGACTTTGCATTGTTTACATTTATTTATATTATATCAATTTAGCCACATAAAAAAAGGACTTTGATCGACGATAATTTACTTGTCTTTGATCTTATTCAAACAAATTCAACTATTGTCCAAAATAATATTTTTTTCGTACATAAAAATTGTCAATTATTTCCAATTACTATACTTTGATATTAAAGAAAATATTGTACAATTTTCAGAAAGCATCTAATAATAAATACAAGTAACTTTGTAATCTTTTTAAAACAAAATTTAATCATATACACGATGCCTATCCATTTTATTATTTGTTCATTTGTTTTCGAGAGAAGTATTGAAAACACCCTTAAACTATGTTTGAATTATAAGTTTCATCCTAAAACAATTGATAGCTTGAAAAACACTCATTTGGCTAACTGAACTTAAATACACTTCTAATCTTACAACATGAATGAAATACACCCCCAAATTCTCGTCAAGTTTAGGGGTGTTTTTATTACAAAATAGCAAATACAGAAAGCTATAATTTGGAATGGAGAAGAAGGAGAACTAGAATGCAGAAAATGTAATCACCATTACAAATCAAAGAAGAGAGCATACAAAATGTAATTGAGTTAGTTACAGAATAAGCTATGTGTTCCTACTTATATACATATCTAATGTGAAGTATTATTGACAGCTGTATATCACTAACTAACTGATATAATAACTAATTCTGTTAGAAACTATCTACCACTAACCAACTAATTAGTCTTATCTAACAATCACATTGATTCCTTTAAGTCACAGCTCCAACTTCATTACTCCCCCTCAAGCTGGCTGGTATGAAGACATTCAACATCCCTAGCTTGGATACTAGGTACTCATGTTGTGACCTGATCAATCCCTTTGTCATTATGTCTGCCTGTTGCTCATGTGTTGTCATGTATAGCGGTCTGATAAGTCTCTTCTGAATTTTCTCCCGAATAAAATGACAATCTATTTCTATGTGTTTTGTCCTCTCATGATAAATCGGATTTGCAGCTATCTGTAATGCTGCTTTACTATCACAAAACAGTTCCACTGGCATCTCCAGTTCTTCTCCAAGTTCCTTGAATAATGCAACAATCCATACAAGTTCTGAAACAGTTGAGGCCATACTTCTGTACTCTGATTCTGCTGAGCTCCTGGATATGGTTGTCTGTTTCTTTGATCTCCATGATATTAGAGAATCACCATGCTTGATCAGAAATCATGTTACCGACCTTCTTGTATTGGGGCAAGAGGCCCAATCTGCATCACAAAATGCCACTAATTTATTTTCCTTTTTACTGCTCAGTAATATTCCCATTGCAGGTTCCCTTTTCACATATCTAACCACTTTGATAGCTGCCTCCATGTGTGATTTCTTTGGACCCTGTAGGAACTGACTCAATGTCTGCACTGCAAATCCAATATCTGGTCTTGTTAGGGTCAAATACAACAGTCTTCCAATCAGTCTTTGATATGATCCTATATCTCTCAAGTAGGGATCATCTGTTATTCCTCCTACTTTATCTACTTCAGCTGTAGTCAATTTTAAGTTGATATCTAATAGTGTCCAAGATGGCTTGGCACCAGTCAATCCCAGCTCCTCTATCATTTCAAGTGCATATTTCCTTTGGTTCATCAATATTCCTTTGGATGATCTACTAAACTCTATTCCCAAAAAGTATCTTAGAGTTCCAAGATCTTTTATTTTGAATTTGGCATGTAGCTCTTCCTTAGTCTGCTCACTCAACTTCAGGTTGCTACCAGCCACTAACATGTCATCTACATACACCAAGATTACTACAATATCTCCATGGTGCCTTTTAGTGAACAAAGAATGATCCAGTTTACTTTGTATGAAGCCAGAAGCCACTAATGCATCAGTGAGTTTCACATTCCACTACCTACTAGCCTGCTTAAGACCATACAAGGACTTTACTAGCCTGCATACCAGTCCTGACTTTTCCCCCTGGCTAGAAAAACCTTCAGGTAAGGTCATATAAACTTCATCAAATAAATCACCTTGCAAGAAAGCATTATAAACATCTAGTTGGTGAATATGCCAGCCAGAAGCCGCAGCAATAGATAAGACACTTCTCACAGTAACAGTTTTCACAACTGGAGAGAATGTGTCTTGATAATCCAATCTAGCCTTTTGGTTATATCCCTTGGCCATTAATCGAGCCTTGTACCTTTCTAGATCACCATTAGCCTTGTATTTCACCTTGTATACCCATTTGCATCCAATGGGAACCTTGTCATGTGGCAAAGGGACTAGTTCCCAGGTATGATTAACTTCAAGTGCCTAAATCTCTTCCTTCATTGCTGAAATCCAGTGTGGATTTGTACAAGCTTCTTGATAAGAAGTTGGCTAGTTATGCAAGAGTGGGCATGAATAAAATCCTGATATTGGGAGGACAAATATGCGTAACTCAATGACTGCGAGAGTGGATAAGGTGTAGAGACAACAGCTGAATTAGTAACAAAGTCATTCATCCAAGTAGGCAATTTTCTTGGCCTATTAGATTGTCTGGGGACTGCAACTGCTGGAATATCAATCGCAGGTTCATCCGTTTATGGATCAGCCAAAGGATCATCAGGTTGTGCATCTAACAGTGGAGCCTAAGTTGCTGGAGAAACATCTATCATATCACCTGTAGAGGTATCTGAAAATATAGGATGAAAGGGGGATGAAGCTTTAAATGGAAAGACATCTTCCTTAAAGCTTACATCTCGGGAAACAAAAAAAACATGAGTTTCCAAATTGTAGAGGACATATCCTTTTGACACTTCTGAGTAACCCATAAGAACTGCAGACACTGCTCTTGGGGCAAACTTGTCACCAAGTGGCAAGACTTTTGCATAGCATAAACACCCCAATGTCCTAAAATGATCAAGAGTACATTTGCAACCATGAAACACCTCAAAGGGTGTCTTCCCTCGTAAAGCTACTGAAGGAAGTCTGTTCAGCATATAGACAGCACCTAACACACAGTGTCCCCAAAATTTCAAGGGAATGGAACCTTGGAATCTGATGGCTCTAGCTAATTCTAAGATATACCTGTGCTTCCTCTCCACCACCCCATTTTGTTGTGGGGTATAAACACAAGATTTCTGATGTATAATCCCATATGATTGAAACAAAGAAGAACATGCAGAGTTTACAAATTCTGTCCCATTATCTGATCTTACTGTCTTCACAGCTTTACCAAATTGAGTTAATACTAACTTAATGAAGTCCCTCAAGACTACCACAACATCACTTTTTAACTTTAACAAATATATCCATGTCATCCGAGAATGGTCATCCACAATTGTCAAAAACATTTTATTGCCATCAAAAGTAGGTACATGAAATGGTCCCCATACATCTAAGTGTAGTAAGTCGAAAACACAAACAGCTCGAGAACTACTAGTGGGAAATGACATTCTAGTTTGTTTAGCAAGAGGGCAAATGTCACATTTATCTAAAGCTTGTTTACATTCAGAGTGATCAAGACTAAGTAAATGTTCCATAGTTCCAATAGATGCATGTCCCAATCTCCTGTGCCATAGTAAAATGTCAACTTTATTCCTTGCTGCTACCATCCCTCTAATAGGTGATTTATTTGTATGTTCTGGCACCCTATTTTGCATCAAATACAGATCATCTTTCTCCTCACCAATCTCCAACACCTTCCCACTTAAGAGGTCCTGGAATATGCAAAAGTCAGGGAAAAAATTGACTAAACATTGTAACTCCTTAGTGATACTAGAAACAGATAGTAGATTGAATCTAAAATCTGGAATATACAAAACATTACTTATAGATCTCCCATCAATAACGTCACAATTACCAATTTGAGACACATTGACTGTTCCTCCATTAGGCAAATGAACTTTCTTTGCATTAACACTAACATTAATGGTCTCTATACTGTTCAACATATCTTTTTTAGAAATCATGTGGTTAGAAGCTCCAGTATCTATTATCCAGTTTTTCTCAGATCTAGGCATAAAAGGAGTAGAAGCATTACCTGTATTATCAGTAGCAGGTAGAATTGAAGCAAATGCATTACCTCTCATACTGCTCATGTTGGCTGAAGGTTCTCCCACTTTCTCTCTATCAGTGATCCTCTGAAACTGTTCATAATGATTTGGATTGTCCATGTGTTGGACCATCTGATTGTATTGAGTCTGAGTGAAGTTGGATGAACCTGGTCCTCTGTACCAATCACCAGATGAACCATCAGAAAACCCATCACCTTTGTGATTGTCTATTACCATTGCACTTTTACCATTGTTTTGCAAACCTCTGTTTGGATCAGTATAAGCAGCTCGATTTGGCCATGCATCATCATTTCTCACAAAATTAGCTTGTGACCTTTGATCACCTCCCCGTACATTAGGAGCATTAGGATTCCCAAATTTCTTTTTGAACTTGAAATCTGGTGGGTAGCCAATCAGTCTGTAGCAATCATCTTTAACATGTCCCATTATCTTGCAGTGATCGCATTGAACATTCCAATTTTTCTTAGGTTTGTTGTTATTGTGTGTGCCTCTTCCAGACGAAAAAGCTGCTATCTCCATGTTCATGGCTTGACTAGTAACATTTGTCATGTTCCTTTGACTCTCTCTTTCGATCATCATAGAGTAAGCCTGATTCACAGAAGGAATCGGAATAAGCATCAGAATATGGCCACGAGCCTGCTCATAAGACTCATTGAGTCCCATCAAAAATTGAAGCAACTTCTGTCTGTTCATAAAATCCATAAATCCTCAAGATCCTGCACAATTGCAATCAGGAAATAGAGCCAAGCTATCAAACTCTGCCCAACACAATCTTAATCTAGTGAAATACTCAGAAATACTACTGGTTCCTTGAGACATAGTTGCAATCTCTCGATGCAGTTGGAAAATCCTTGAGCCGTCAGCTTTGTCAAATCGTTCTTTAAGATCGTTCCACACTGCACAAGCATCAGAGGAATACATAATTCCACTCAGCAATTCTTTTGAAACACAATTCATTATCCATGAAAGAACTATCGCATTACACCGCTCCCATAGATCAGAGAGATTAGGACCAAAATTTTCTTTCCTGCATCTTTCATCGATGAATCCTAACTTGTTTCTGCCAAGTATAGCGATTCGCATCGATCGACTCCATACAGAATAATTTTCTGATCCTATCAATTGAATAGAAACCAGAACTACTCCAGACGTATCTGTTGTATTCAGATACAAGAAATGGTTATGGCTCGATTTCTCCGGCAGTTCATTATCGACCACAATTGCCATTGATTCTTCAGCTCTTTACTATTCACTCGATCTAGACCATATCAATGGTCGTTATGCTCTGATACCATATTACAAAATAGCAAATACAGAAAGCTATAATTTGGAATGGAGAAGAAGGAGAACTAGAATGCAGAAAATGTAATCACCATTACAAATCAAAGAAGAGAGCATACAAAATGTAATTGAGTTAGTTACAGAATAAGCTATGTGTTCCTACTTATATACACATCTAATGTGAAGTATTATTGACAGCTGTATATCACTAACTAACTGATATAATAACTAATTCTGTTAGAAACTATCTACCACTAACCAACTAATTAGTCTTATCTAACAATCACATTGATTCCTTTAAGTCACAGCTCCAACTTCATTAGTTTTCAACACTTCTCTCGGCTTTTTATTAAGAGTTACATGACATACAAGAGTTTAAGACCACTTGTCATGTTTTGTGGTAAATCGAAGGTGTATCTAAGTGTAGTTAGTCAAGTAGAGGGATGTTTTTAAGGTTGTCAATAATTCGGGGATAAAACTAATAATTTGCGTCAAGTTTTGAGATGTTTTCAACACTTTCTCTCTTTGTTTACTAGATTAATAGCCATACATATTACATCAATTCACTTCTTGTTGTTTTTGTTGTTATTGTTGTCTATTTTCCTCAATGATGTTCATTTGTCTTCTATATATTATTACCGATATAAATGTTAGCACCTAGAAGAAGAAGATGGTTTTATGTGAAACACATCAACCTTACTATAGATTTACATCCAAACAATCATCATGACACAAAACTTTAGTGAACATGTTTATAGCATCATTGCCAAGAACATGGAAACAATAATAAATAATCATATAAATAACATTATTCGTAATAGTAGCAATAATAATGTTCCAGATTAATTTGAGTTGCATTAAAAATAATAACAATGACGTAATAACTAACAAAAATACAATTATAATTATCACGCTTCAATGTCAAATAAGTTAGGGATGTTTTAATCTTTTAATTATTGCTAAATTTTAATTTTGGTCCTTATAATATATGACTCACGCATCTAGCCTTCAAACAATTAGGAAATAATTCATAAAAGTATACCTAATTTACATTACAAATCTTTAGCCCAAAACACAATTCGGTATACGATAATATACAACCGATATACAATAATATACCAAACTTTCATATTTCTTTTTACAAAAATGTTTTAAAATTTGATATAAAATATTATGCACCAGCATATAATATTATACAAAATTATAAGAGGTGTTTATGCATTTAAATACATAAATATACAATTCTATATTATTATACAAAACGAAATTTTGCCAAACTTTATCACTTGATTTCTCTTATACGGTAAGATAAAATATTCTGAAAATCCGTGGAGAGGTAGATATGTTGATAGTCTATCATCTCCAATAGAAAAATCATGAATCACAATAGAATTTAATTGAAAAAAATTCTTTAAATGGTTGACACTTCGCTCCTGGATTTTTGCTACAATAATTGCATTTGTAGTTCGTAGTTTTTGAACTTTTCACATGACATGTCTCTTTAATGTGGAGAGGTAGATCTATTCATGGTCTATCATCCCCATTTTAGTTTGTTTTAAAAAATGTCTCTTTCCTTTTTTAGCAACTTTTTAATTCAATTTTTTCACCTGACATGTTTAAGACCACAAGATTAAATGACATTTTGTATATTTGACACATCTTTAATTTAAGATCACAAGATTCAAAAGTCTTCTTTACTTTCTTATACTCCATGTCAAGTAAAAACATAACAAACAAATTGAAACAAAGTACAATTATATGAAAAGTTACTATTATAAGTTGCACGTTTATCATATCAAAACAATATAAAATAAATTTGAAAATATTAATTAAAATTAATTTAGTTTGACCTCAATAAATGAGAACTACAACAACTAATAACATATATAATGAAATTTCTTAAGTGGGAATTGGAAAGGGTAGTGTACGCATATCTTATTTCTACTCTCCTGAAGGTAGAGAGATTGTTTCGGACATTTGGCTCAAGAGCAGCAAATCAAAATAGTAATGAAAAGGAAAAATGGCAATGAAGAAAACATGACTACTAGTAAGAAAAACAATACATATCATTAATAAAATGAAAAGTAACATTAACAACAATAAAATAGTGTGATAATCCAAATATAATAAATAAAAAGTAGTAATATATATCAAAACCAAGAAATTACATTAATAAGGCTAATAATATGACAGACACGGTGCTCCAGACTACAACTAACCCTAACCCCATTGAAAAGCAAGACAACGCTTAACTACATAAACTTACTAATCTTTTATATACCTTAATTAACAACCATATATCCTGCTATCTAAGATCCTTGGTAAGGTGAAACTATGTGTAATTTCCTATCTAATAACATCTCCTCCAAATACTTCATCTGTCTATCTCTACTTGTTCTAGTACCCACTATATCCAATCTCTCGCACCTCCTCACTAGTCTGAGGCATCTACGTATCTCCTATTTACATGCTAAAACCATCTCAACTTGTTTTTCTCATCTTGTCCACGACATAGGTCACTCCTAACTTATCTCATCTCAGATATCCTCATTCCTAATTTTATCTCTCCAAATATGCTCACACATCCATCTAAGCATCATCATTTTCACAACCTACATATACTGAACATAAAAATTCTTGATTGGCCAACACTTTGTCTCATACAACAAAGTGCTATAATTATTACTATATACAACTTACCTTTAAATTTTGATGGCACCTTTTTCATTAAAGACTCATAATACAAGCTTCCAGTTCATTCTCACTACACTAGTACTATAACGATCTATTCCATCGTTACTAAAAATATATGTGGTAAAGGTATATGATTCTCATTTGTCATAGGGTTAGTATAAATTCCTCGGTATGTGTGTGAATTAGCTATGAAGTGATGTCATATAATGCCCCTATCACAAAGTTAAGTTAAAAGTACCCTACCGATTTTAGTTTCAGGCTTAAGCTTTTAACCTAAGGTCAAATTCAAACATCCATATCTCTTGGTCTATAATGAATTAATTGTCCCATGAACTACATTATTAAAGATCTATGAGTTTTCTTTCCAACGCCATCAAATTTACTTTATTGGAGTTCGAAGTAAAACGGTATGACCTTCTTACCAGAGATTGTATGTGCATAAAAGGTTGAAGCCACTACAGCCGGCTACACATAGTTAAATGTAATTTTCAGCCCTAAAACATTGTTTTACTCCCAAAACGTGTTCAAGGTCAGGCTAGAGCAAGGGAGGGGCGATTTCTTCAGTTTTCCATTGATTTCCTCCTTCAAGTTAAATCCTTCAATAAATCTAACACTCATTTGATTCCTTAATCCTTAGAAAATATAACTGTGGCCCTAGGGGATGATTTGAATTAATTCTAAGGTGGAAAAAATCGGTTTTATGAGGATCTTAGGGTATAAGACTTTCGGTTAATCTTAAGAATGTTTGTTCTCAATTTATTTATCATAATTCTCTAATGTAACCATGAAATTGGTAGTATTAGATGAATTAAAGGATGAAAAATTCATAAGGTTTGCCTAGAGTTTGAGATTTGGATATGATCCAAAAATATTTAGGTCATTTGTGATTGATTTTGTATTATACTATCATTTTAGACCAAAAATAAGCTAAAGTTTCACATAATGAGTCAAGATTCACGTTCATACTTCTGCAATAGTGTTTGACTCCCAGGTAGACTATAGGTTTCTTTAATCTGAGTAGTTAGACTCGTTTCTATTGTATTATATCTTGTAGATGTTTGGAGATTGCATGCATAGGTCTTTGGGCAAAAAGTTTGGATGGTTATAGATTGGTTTTTATTGTTGTTAAGGCGGGGGATGAGATAATGGTTAGGGGTGGCTCTCTAGTTTTTGCTTAGCCTTGAAATTCCTAGATAGGATGGTTGTGTGGTCTAATAGATATATGTGTTCATGTTTATTGTCTGCTATATCGCTTGTGCATGCATAATTGGGAGATCATAGGGAAGCATATGTAATGACAACATGTTGATAATCTCATGCAATGAACTGGTTATATGACTTGTGGTTTCAAATGTTATTGTTTATGGAGTTTGTGATTGTGCATGATTGTTTGTATTTGATTGTTGGCTCGGGTACTACGTCTGGTACATAATACTCCCATGATTTTCTCGGATACCACATATGGTATATACTAACGATTGACTCAGATACCACACTTGATATAGAAATATACATATATAGTTAGCTCGGATACTATGTTGGTACACTAACTAAGGATGGCTCGAGTACCACACTGATACACTAACTAAGGATGGCTTGGGTACCATGTCGGTACACTAACGGTTTGAGATATGAGTTTCATGGGAGGACCAAGTATGTGTTTATGGTTACATAAGTGAGCCGAGTTTACTTCTTTATAATGTGATTGTTGCATGTTTGATCCTTGAGTGGTCTAGGTTACTTGAAAGGTATGATGAATCAGGTTTGGCTTGTTGTGTTGATGTTGTTCATGATTGTGGTGCTTATCAACTCAGGGTGAGGACGGGAATTCGGGCTATGTTATACTTGTGATTATAATTGTATGTTATTTGTTTATTGAAAACTCAGAGTTCTTAGGGGGGTTTTCCCACATAATTGTTTTTAACTATTGGGTTGAGTTTATGGAAACTTAATTCTTTAGCTGTCCAAATTGTTTTGATTATTGATTGAGTTTATGAGAACTCAATTCTTAGTTGTTTCTAAACTGTGTTTGTATTTATCATGATGAACTTGATTTTATAAATGGTGTTAGGTTTAGTTTGGTATGGATGAGTCGGTATAACGTGTCAGTTTCATGTACGGCTCCAAAAGGGCCAAGAAATTAGCATGAGAGATTGAGAGAGAATAACATGTTGATTGATAGGGAAATTTATGAATATTAATGTGGTAGAAGAGTTGTCACGACCCGATTCCTCAAGTCATGATGGCACCTACTATAACCCACCAGTAGGTAAGCCAACCCGCAACCCGGAACAACAAGTAATGGGTCTAAGGGTAGAAACTAAACAAGAACAGGCAAATAACAATATAAACAGGCGGACGCAAACCAAAAACATATATACAAATAAAGATCCCTCCCAGAACCTGGAAGTCACTAGTA